>RJWM01022321.1:0-33865 GCA_004363535.1 Dasyprocta punctata | reverse complement strand
TCTTTTTTTCAATATGAGAATGGTCCTGAAGTTACCACTGTGGTGACTGTTTCAGAGATGGATGGTTGCTCTTTCTCCTGGAATCTCCCCAAGGACTAGATGATAAATACAAAAGATGTTAATTGTTGCATAAATGTTTGAAACCTAAGGATCTTCTAGATTTTTTCTAGAATGATCTTGAGTGATCTTTTAGAAATTTTATTTTCTTGGAATAAAGTGACTAAGGGCTGGCAGTTTGGCTCAGTGGCTTAAGCGCCTGTCTGGCAGGCGTGAGGTTGTGAGTTCAATCCCGGGTGCCGCAAAAAAAAAAAAAAAAAAAAGTGATTTATTTTTGAGAAATGTTAAAAATGTGTGTTTCAGAGAGTTTTAGTTGTGACTGCTGCTCTTTGCAAATTCTGAAATCTTCATAGTCTTTCATCCTAAAAGATGAGTCGTCACTTTGAAGTTACTGCTTTGTTTTAGTAGATCATTTAGCTAATTAAAAAGGCACCAAAAAAACTGGCTTCTTGGTCCCAGTCAATCAAGCTTTCATTAGTTACAGAGACAAAAATTCTGTCATTTTCTTTAAGCTCAAACACACCTCCTTGATAGATGGAATACAGTCCGTATTCTGACTCTTTGGACCAACAACTATTTCTAGCACTCTTCATCAGCATTATAGGTTCAGGATAATTTGTGAATTTGTAAATATATTGTACCATTTGTTTATTTCTCCTTCTGTTGTCTTCTTTTGAAGCTGAAGTTTCTTCACTTTCTTGAAAGCGAAAGTATGTTTGGGAATAGATGTAATAAAGTCCTGCTTGATGGATAACCAATTCTCCATTCCTCAAGTGCAAATTATTCAGGAATGAATGTCCTTTCCTTGATGACTCCCAGTATGATACTTTGTGGCCCAAAGCCTTTTCATTCTTAGATGCTGTATAAAGATTAGAGAGGAAAGAGTTAACAGAAGAGAATTTGTACAAAACATGAAGCAGCTTTGCTCAGCCTATATTTTTGTTGGTCTTATAGTAGATATCAGTCTAATATTCTACTGCTTGCCCCTTCAATCTTATATAAATTATATACTCTACTCATATAAAATAAGGAGGCTCCTTTATTATTATGATCTTCTGGATATCTCTGGCCATTCTCTATTACATCTACCAATTATGCCAACACCTGGCACACTCAACTCTTAATAGTAGCACATTCATGAATGGTAGAAGACTAGTTTTACTCCTGGAAGACCTTCTATCCTGAATTCTTTCCTTTCTTCCTGTGCCGCTGAAATAAAATGGAAAATCTAGAAGGAAACCAAAAGAATTATTCTATACTTCCTTAAGCCTAGCTCCTAGGACTGTTTGCTATTTCTTTGGGATTTTTAATTCATCTTTGGTCCTGCTCAACTCTTCAGAAGCAAAGGTTCCATTCAAACAGAAGGCATCTCTGGCCCAAAATAAGACAGGGGCAAAGTCTGACAATGCAACTCTGATGTAAAGATCCTCAGATCCTTGAACCTTAACTCCCAAACACTTTGAATAAAAAAGGGCCCTACAAAAATATAATATTCTTTTAAACTTTAGGTTCATTTCCAGGAGTGATGCAAAATTTAGCCTTTCAAGATCTTAAAACAATGATTATATTTGTTGATGAACAGCAAACAGTAACATCAAAATAAACACCTCACTTTTGAGCAGAGCATGTCAATCATTTCTAGAACACATGTTCAGGAATCCAAGAAGGCAACCTTCTGGAAAAAAACCAAAAAACTTCTTCATTTATTAACTGATATTTCTGAAATTTCTTTAACTTGGGACAAAACCTTTTACAATTATCAAGGTGACCTTATTTTAATAAAACATACAATTTGCATGAGCTAATTATTGAGTCCTTACTTTAATAAAACATGCAATTTGCATGTGCTACTGCTAATATTTATCATTTGTGAGTTAATAATTATCATGCTCTGTATGTGAAGAAACTGAAGCTTGACTTATTTAAATAGTTTACTCTTAACAAGGAGTGGTCAAAATATATGATGAGTGTTTAAATTTTTAAAAATTTGTTATTGTAAAACACATATTGTCATTAATCCTCCTCAAAATACTCCCCCTTCCTTTGAACACACTTGTCCCATTATTCCTGTCACTCTCTGAAGCAATTCTAGAAGTTGTCTTTCGTGAGTGTCTTTACAAAGTGTGATTAAAGAATATGGTGAATGACACCACCCAGTGCTATCCAAAGGAGAGGCAGGCTTGTAAAGCAAAAATGGTGCACCCTCATTCATTTTGCTCACCAGATCCGGCACCAGAAGACTTCCAGCTCTTCCCCAAAGCCAATATGATCTTGAAAGGTAAACTTTTCTTATAGATTCTGGGTATCAAGGCAGCCATGACAGTGCAGCTAAGGTTAGTCACAGAGGACTTCCAGAGCTGTTCCATAAAGTGGCAAGAATAATGGGGTCAGTGTGTTCAAAGCAAGGAGACGTATTAATGGCAATGTGTGTTTTACTGAAATAAATTTAAAAATTCACTGTATTTTCCAATCACTCCATTTATGTAGGTGAAGAGAAGCTGAGTTCCAGTCCGAGCATTTATAGAGCCTGTGCTATACTACAATACTATATTGACATCTGCTTCAACAGACAAAAATTACACTTCATGTACTTGGTTAAACTGGGGAACTGACATTTTTGCAAGTGAAAAGCAGTCAAATGTTGGCAGTTTCCTGTGGTTCAACTTCATATAACAACCAAAAGGAGCTCTGAGTGATTCATAGTAAAGGGAAATGATTTAGAACCTTTGAAGAGAAGATTTGGTGCAAATATAGAAAAAGAAGAATGCAACATGACAGAAAGAGTAATCCTAAGAGAGTGTGAGAGAAAAAGAAACTGAAGAAGAAAAAACCCAAAGTAGAAGTCCAGGAATCCCAAAGATAAAATTTTCTCACTTTATACTTTTCCTGAGGCCAATTATACTAAGGCAGTAATTGAGCTATTTGCCTGGAATTTTGCTTCTGAAAAGTCAATCTGAGATTTGATTATTACTTATCATTTTTTAGATAGCTACATAAATAAATATTGCAGGTACAAGCTTAAAACCATAAACTTATTGTAACTATTTTTTCATTAGCTTCCTCTAAGTCAGATTTAAAATTTTTTGTTTTTTCACTGCTGAGATTGAACCCCATGGCATGTGCAAGCTGGACAAGTGCCCTATCACAGAGCTGCATCTCCAATCCTAAAGCTTCTCTTACCTAGGTCAAAGGGTTTGGTACTTTTCCGAGTGGTCCCTGTTATGTGAGCTGCTGCTCTCTGCAATCCTCTGTCTTGTCTTTGGGCAAGGCTTACTTCACTTTCTGAAAGAGAATGATAAAGAATTACCAGCATTATTAAACCAGCTTTCAAAATACATGGTTGTTCATTGCAGATATTACTCAGGCATTGTAAACACACTGAACTTGCAGAGTTGATACCGTGGGTTTTCATGAAAATAGCTCATATTTGAATATGATGACCTATCTACTTCAACTTATATTTAATTTGAAAAGTACTTTAGATGAAAAGATTAAGCAGGTGGATTAGAATTTATCAGCATCTCAGAGGTAAGGTCCAAATAAAATACAACAAAATAAAAATTAGGGTCTCTTTGAAAAACAAAATAAAATGAAACAAAATAAAAAAATTGTGGACTTGTAATAATTCTACTGAGAGATTTACTGTGTTTAAAAACCAAATATTGGTTAATTCCTATTTTGAGATATAGAGTGATACCAATTATTGTCACCTCAATCATATTCTTTTTCCCTTTTGCTAGAAGCTACTACTGATTCTAAAGGAGTAGTAATGATAAAAATTTCTCATAGATACTACAACCTGGTATTCAACAGTCTTTCCAACCACACACACACGAAAAAAAGACAGGAATTGACACATGGGTCATAATATTCAGAATATGAGCATATAAATTATTGATTCACTAGATCATAATAAACAAGATTTCATTAACCACCATCCAGACTACTTATAGTAGTCTTAAAAAATACAAATCTCATAAACTTATCTCTAAAATATCATCTCAATTTTCCCAAGAGTGCTTGTATTGTTTATTAAAGTAAATTGTATTCTTTTATCAAATATATATTACCAAGGTACTGTACTGTGCAGTACAGGACTATATAGATTAATGATTGATTCAACTGACTAAGCCCTTAGGGACTTGCAATTTTTTTTTGAAGATAAGAATTAGTAAGTGAAAATTTATCTATGAAAAACAGAAACGAAGGGCATCAGGTATGCAGAAGAAGGAAGGATTTCAATTTATTGGAGAGCTGAGGTCAGGGTTTGTGGAGAACTCTTTCTTTCACTTTCTCCTTACTGGGCAAGATGCCCACTACATCTGTGCCCAGTACTCCTCTAGGATAAGGAGGAAGAAATATCAACAAGAAAATGCAAGAAACTGTTAGTGGTACAGGGATAAATGTAAGAACAGGATGAAGATTGGAGAAAAGCATTCCATGAGCTGAACCAGTGCTTGAGATAGAATGCAAAAACCATCCTTGGGACAAGCCTAGGAGACTTGAATGAAGAGCTGAAATACAGAAGTTGTGATGTTAGGTTAAGAAGTTTGGACTTTGCAGGACATGGGGAGATTGAAAGGTGGCGTTTGGGGAAGTAAAGAAACGTGCTGTGATTCAGGTTACCTGACACAATTAGGTTTGACAGTCAGAAGGTGAGAGGGCTAGAGACTAACAGGTAAGTTAACAGATGATAATAATTGATCAGAATGAGTCAATACCCTTCATCTAGGCTTGTAGCAAAGGGATTTCGTGAAAGAGATGATAAAATTTCTTAGAGGAGGTATGAATAGAAGATGAGAAATTTCTTGCAATTCTCTGGTATTAACTGTAAATTATCCAGGATGGGTGGGCATTTACACCACACTGAAGACAAAATATAGCATGGAGATGCATAGTCAATTACACTTTAGTTTCAGAATGCTCACCTTTCAAGGTTGACCTGTCCATTTACTTTTAACCTTGACTGTTAAATAATTCATGATGCCTTGCCACATTCTAACCCTTAACACTTTGTTTCAAATATTCAGTACTGAATCCAATTTGCTCTTGAGGTCATTGGAAGGATATGGGAAAGCCTAGATTTGAAAGCAAAATTGAAAGAGAAAATTTCCTGCTGGTTATGGCAAACACTTCAGAGAAAAGAAACACGAATATGTGTATTTTGGTGTCATGGTTACATCTTGATATCCAGAGTAGAACATGATTTCTACACTTTGTATGGGTGAATAAATAAGAAAACGATTCACTGACATGAAAAATAATACGCATATCTACTGAAGGCGTATAGCTCTGATACACCTTATCAGAACAGTTAGCATGTTCAACATTCTCACTAGGGCTTTGAAATTTGGGGAAGCAACCAGAAAGAAAGCTTAGATCCCATGGACAGGCCTTGCCTTCATATTTAATAAAGGAAAATAGGGATTTTCAAGTGATGAGGAGATTAAAAAGTTTCTTTTCTGCTAGGCTTCTGGCATATGCACTCAGGCTTGTATGGCCATTAGTATGAGAAAATGGGAATATGACAAATTGTTAGGAAAGATATTTACTTACTCCTTCACATGTTCATTCCAAAAATATAATTAAGAACCCTCCAGGCAGAGAAGTAGTATCGATACAACATTGTGAATGTACCAATTATATGGAATCATGCACTTTCATGTGGTTGATTGTGTGTTATATGAATTTCACCTTAGCAACAAAATACACACATGTGGGCATGCACATACAAACACACGTACAGAGAGAGAGAAAAAGAGAGAAAGAAAAAGATAGAGAGAGAGAGAGACAGACAGATAGACAGAGTAAGAACCAGGGAGAAAAAGAACCTAGTAGGCCTGAGGTTGGGTATTACAAGATGAAGAAATGGATATATTTTCCATATTTGAAGACCTTTAATCTCATAGAGAAGCTGAAAGCATATATATATATATATATATATATATATATATATATATCAAGGTAAGTGTGAGTGAAATCTTATTTATTTAGAAAAGTGGCCAGGAAAAGCCTCTGTGAAGGAAGAGGGGACAAGAGGTGAGCCATAAAGGAGCAGGAGGAGTGAAGAACAGAAGAAGCCGGATGGAGGGCTGAAGACTCCATCCTGGGCAGCCCTGCTGAAGGGATGTGGCTCAAGGGAAGGCTTCTGCCCTGAAAGGGGAAGTGGGCCCACATGGAGAACACAGATGGGAGATTGCAAGTGGCTAGGACACTCGGTGAGGGAGGCATAATGTGGCAAGAGGTTTTCGTGTGAAGAGAGTCAGAATGTGGTTGTGGTCAGAAGCACAAAAGATGGGTAAATTTGGGGGATTTCATTTGTTTTATTTCTTGGAATGTTCCAGAAAAGGTTTACAATGGCTTATTTATAGCACATTAGAAGGTTTTAAAAAGGTGAATAAATAAATAAGGTAAGAAATTGCGGTAAAAGGAAAATTCATATGGAAAAAGTAAGATTAAAAGGAAATAAAATTCGACCATAGGTGTGTCACAGATTTGGTTCTGAGCTTTCCAGCAGCCAGCAAAGAGTTTCAATAGGCTCAGTAAGTGGCTTGAGACACCAAGCAGCAGGTCAGAGATGGGATGTGTGGATGGAAGCGGAGAGGAGAACAGAGAACCATTCACCCTCTCACGAAGTTAACAGTAATAAGTAAAAATAACAAAAAAATTACTACCTTGAGATGTAGGAATGGTTTCCTCAAAGGTTGTCAAAGTCATCTGCAAATAGTATTGAGTAAAACTTGTTAATGTCCCTAAACATTTTTAAACTGACTACAGAATGTCTATGGCTCTTCCTGCTCATGCCTAACAGGACATTTCTGCATAAGACATCAATCTAGGAAGCTTTAAGTTGTTTCAGCGTAAGGTTTGTATGGGTGAGGGAGCTGGGTGTGAATATTAAGATATCTGTCCTTACACAGTGATTAAAGAACCAATCCTTCCTGAGAACATTCTGCACCTGGATGAAGTCTTTGAAAGGTCTCAAGTGGAACAATGCAAAAGTAAGGGACATCTGACAAGTTAAGTCAGTCTAAGCTATCACTGGGCAGCACCATTCTTTTCTTTCTGAGGCAGAACCTGACTTAGCTTATTGACAGCATTTTAGTTTTTTGAGACAGTGTTTTATTGTGTAGCACAGGCTGCCCCAACCTCACTATCCTCCTGCCTCAGCCTCCCAAGTGTTAGGATTACAGGTATTTCCACCACACACACCTTCGTCCATGGCTTCCAAATCCCCTTCACTCAACTCTACCACCTCTGAGTACTTGGGCTGTCACTGTCCTCCTTCCCCTGTCACTGTTGTTAATTTTGCAACTGCTAGAACTTGAATTCTCTGTTCCCCTCCCCAAAGAAGCCCTGGCTCTCCCTCTGCCTTGAGCCCTGTCCCTGAAGGGGCACTGAGTGGAGTCTTCAAGGTTGTAGTGTGGGAAGAGGGAAAAAGGAATGTGAGCAACCTTTCTCTTCCCCTTCTCACTTCTCTTGGTCTTCCTCACTCTTGCTCTTTTCCCTCTCTCATTTTGGGATAGAAGGGAAGGAAGGGAGAGGAGCAGGAGAAGGACAGAAAAGTCACTCTTCTTACTGTGTCAAAAGCAGCATGGAAAAGAGATGACAAGCGGAGTCAGGTGGCCTGGAGTCAATCCAGTTTTTTCTTTCCTAGCTCTGTGAAACTGCATTAGGTACTCAGCGGATCTGCATTTCCCCTTCTTCCTCAATGTAACAGTGTGTGTACGAGGCTAACAATGCTGTTGTGAGGATTTGATGAGATAATATACAAGATGAAAGTAGGATATTTAGGGACATAGAATGTTTAACTAACGTGCCTAAACAGAATGAAGAATTCTTGTCTCCACTCCCCCAGCCCTTCCATGTCCTCTCCCAGCTTCTCTCTTCTCTAGTTGGTATCTGGGTGTGTCTGGGAGGGATGGAGAGCACTGCAGGAAAATGCTATGTAAAGTCCAGCCCCACTACTTCCCTGACCTCTGTCTGCCAGCCCAGCATTGAACTGGCTCTTCAGTCTGCAAATCTCTGCCCTACTTCTGAGGGTCTCCCAGCAGCTGGGTCGCTGCCCCAGCCCCACAGCCCAGGGACTTCCAAGTTTCCCTTCTGAGAAGGAGCCTTTCCCATACTGGGCTTTTCTTGGTCCTCATCTCCTGAGCAGTCACAGCTGTTTCAGCACAGCTGTATGCAGTGGGTGGCCCAGTCCCAGGCCTCTCTTTCAGGAAAGTCATGAAACAGTTGTGTTCCTGTGATGTCCCGGAGGAAATCCAATTTCATTTCCATAGAAACAGCCTCATAGGTAACGTTCAGACCTATGAGAACTACTCAAGGCCGTACCCTGGAACTTTATAAACATCAACAAAACACTGTTTCTAAGGGGAAAGTGAGTACCAAATGATAGACTTAACAAACAAGTCTATAATCCATCCTCTTTCCACCCTGGGAGTTCCCCAGTATATCTTTCGACAATGTAGTACACATAGGGCTTCTTAGGTCACACAGCAATTTTTTTTTTTTTTTTTTTTTTTTTGCGGCACCGGGGATTAAACTCACAACCTCGCATCTGCCAGGGCAGGCGCTTAAGTCACTGAGCCAAACTCCCGGCCCTGGTTTTTTGAGGTAGGGTCGCACTATGTAGCTCAGGTTGGCCTTGTGCTCGCGTTGTAGCCCAAGCCAGCCTCGAACTCACAATGCTCCTCCTACCTCAGCCTCCTGAGTGCTGGGATTAAAGGCGTACGCCACCACGCCCGGCTCACACAGCATTTTTAATATCAGTGTTCTCATCTGACCTTTTCAAGAAGGCTAAAGGCAAATATTGCTAAATGCCATCTTACAAAGAAGGGATCAGCCAGAGAAGACATTAATTTGATCTATTACATTGCTAAGAGTAAAATCAGTTAACCATATTCCGTAAAATGATCCATTAGCTAACACAATGTTTCTGCTAGAGAGCCTGTTTAAGCAACTTCTATAAACAGACACATTTTATAATTTGTCATTTATTGACTGTAAATTAAAATATCATCATCTTTTATTTCTTAAAGTATCTCTTTTTCCTCCATGTGTTATTTTTGAATGGATACAAAATAATAAATAAATATATGCTTAGTTTTGGATATTGACAGTATGAGAAGAATATAAAACATCATTATTTGACTTTTTTTATCTTCTGAATGAAAAAAACACCCATCTCTTATTATTGTATGACCATGAATACGTGGTCCTGTCTGTGTCTCAGTTTCTACCAAGTGCAATAAGAAGGTTAAACTAGAGGAGGGAGCTGTTTGAGGTGGAGGAGTGAGCTCTAGGCCAGGGTTCAGCCAGGACCTGTCTTTTTCCCATGCTCTATTAATTTGGGGAAAATCATTTAAACACACTGTGCCTCAGTTTCCTCATTTGTACAATGCACAATCTAGACTTGATGATCTTAAAAATTCCTTCTCGTCTGAACTTGTGTGCCTGCTGGTGTGCTTACCTACCTTTCTAACAAACTGACGTAGGTTCCACTTGAGTTGCCAGCAGGGGCTGTTCATACTGTCATCATCACGAGGGTCCCAAGAACTGTCATCTTCTTTTAAGAAACACGCAATACCACTTTTGGAGTACTTCTCCTGTATCTGGGTTGGGATGGAATATAGCACAATATGATGTACAAGAGATTTTTTTTTTTCCATATGAAAGTTAAAACAACAGATACTGGTGATGGATTCAGAGAATTTTGGCACCTTGAGTAAGTTCATGTTTAAAATAAAGTAGGCATGCTCTCCTTTGTGTTTTGACTCAAGTTGAATAGGATGGGAAGGATGCAGGTGTGGGTCAGGGACCCTGGGTCACAGGTCCTTTGCTTGCCTCCATCTCTAATTAGCTAGATGTCACTGGACACATTGTGTGTTCCTCGTTAGTTTTGGGCAGATGCATGTGGTGATGTCTCAAGCCTCTTCCAGCTCTCACGTGGTACGAATCTCATTCCAAAGCTGAAAACCTACCTAGATGCAAGATAAGCAGTGGAGTTGGTTTAAATTCTAGGATCCTAAGTGAAATTAGTCAAATTACTTGGCATATGAATAATGTTCTCGTTCTTAGAGCTTCAGTGATTGAGTTGATTCCAAGCATTATTATTATTTTTTTATTTAAGAGAAAAAAGAAAGACAAAAAGCAAAAGAGACAAACAAATGACAACAGCAGTTCTCAGCTGCACATGGGTCATTCTCTAAAATAGGTCATATCCTGGTCCACAAAACAAGTTTAAATAAATGCAACGGAACTGAAATAATTCTATGTATATTATCTGACCATAGCACAATAAAATTGGAAATTAATGACAAAAAATCCCACAAGAACCCCATAAACACATGGAAATTAAATAATACTCTCCTAAACAATCAATGGGTCACAGAAGAAATTAAAGAAGAAATTAAACAATATCTGCAATTGAATGAAAATGCAAATAAAAATTACCGGAACCTGTGGGACACAATGAAAGCAGTCCTCAGAAGGAAGTTTATAGCACTAAACTCCCACACCAGAAAAATAGAAAGAACACACATGAACAACCTAATGATGTACCTCGAACTTCTAGAAAAAGAAGAGCAAGTCAAGTCCAAAGCCCAAAGAAGGGAGGAAATTATCAAGATCAGAGCAGAAATTAGTGCAATTGAAACAAAACAATACAAAGAATTAATGAATTAAAGAGTTGGTTCTTAGAAAGAGTAAAGAAAATTGATAAACCCCTAGCCAACCTTATCACAAAGAGGAAAGAAAAAAACTCAGATTCATGCAATAAGAAATGAAAAGGGCAAAATCACTACAGACCCTGTGGAAATACGGAAGATCATCAACACCTACTTTGAACCTTTACTCACATAGATTCAATAACACAGAAGAAACGGACAGATCCTTAGAAATCTATGAATTACCAAAGCTGAATCAATATAAAACTGCTAAATAACCCAATTTCAGCTAATGAAATTGAAAATGTAGTTAGAATCTTACCAACAAAGAAAAGCCCAAGTCCTGATGGATTCACTACTGAATTCTATAAGAAATTTAGGGAAGACTTAATGCCAACACTCCTCAAACTCTTCAAAGAAATTGAAAGGGAAGGAAATCTGCCTGACTCATTCCTGGAAACAAGTATTACCCTAATACCAAAACCAGAGAAAGATCCAACCAAAAAGGAAAATTATAGGCCAATCTCCCTCATGAACATAGATGCAAAAATCCTCAATAAAATACTGGCAAATAGAATGCAGAAAGTTATAAGGAAGATTATACACCATGATCAAGTGGGATTCATCCCAGGAATGCAGGGATGGTTCAACATATGCAAATCAATAAATGTAATACACCTTATCAACAGGGTCAAGAACAAGAACCACATAACCATCTCAATAGATGCAGAAAAAGTTTTCAACAAAATCCAACACCAATTCATGATAAAAATGCAACAGAGAATCAGAATGGATGGTCTCTACCTCAACCTGATAAAAGTCATATATCATAAAGCAACAGCCAACATCTTACTAAATGGAGAAAAACTGAAAACTTTCAACCTAAAATCAGGAACAAGACAAGGATGTCCATTATCACCACTTCTATTCAATATAGTTCTGGAAATATTAGCCAGAGCAATTAGACAAGAGAAAGAAATAAAGGGAATAAGGATAGGAAAGGAAGAAGTGAAATTATCATTATTTGCAGATGATATGATACTCTACATAGAAGACCCCCAAAAATCCATTCGAAGACTTCTAGATGTAATAACCAAATTCAGTAATGTAGCTGGATATAGGGTGAACACTCAAAAATCAATAGCATTTCTGTACACAAACAGCAAAGTCATTGACAGAGAAATAAGGGAAACCACACCCTTCACTCTAACATCCGAAAAATGAATTACTTAGGAATCAATCTAACAAAGGAAGTAAAAGATCTATACAGTAAAAATTACATGGCTCTGAAAAAGGAAATTGAAGAAGAGTTCAGAAAATGGAAAGATAGTCCCTGTTTATGACTAGGAAGAATAAACGTTGTGAAAATGGTCATTCTCCAAAAACTGTTATACAGATTTAATGCAATCCCAATCTAAATACCACTTGCCTGCCTCACAGAGCTAGAGAAAGCATTCCTAAAATTCATCTGGAACCAGAATAGCAAAGGCAATTCTGGGCAACAAAGGGAATGCAGGAGGCATCACAATCCCTGACTTGAAACTATATTACAAAGCCACTGTGATAAAATCAGCATGGTACTGGAATCAAAACAGACCTGAAGATCAGTGGAATAGATTAGAAGATACAGCCACAAATACATACACACTCAGCCACCTCATCTTTGACAAAGGGGCCAAACATGTACATTGGAAGAAAGATAGCCTCTGTAACAAATGGTGCTGGAAAAACTGGCTATCCATATGCCGTAAACTAAAACTAGATCCATGTCTATCACCATGCACTAAACAAAGTCAAACAGATCAAAGATCTGAATATTTAAACAGAGACACTAAATTTGCTGGAAGACAAAGTAGATAAAAATCTAGATGACATAGGAGTAGGCAGAGAGTTCATGAATGAAAATCAAATTGCATGGGACACACTTCCCAGAATCAACAAATGGAATCTCATCTTACTAAAAAGATTTTGCATGTCAAAGGAAATCTCCAACAGAGTGAAAAGAAAACCCATAAATGGGGAAAATATCTTAGCCAATTGTCCATCAATCAAAGGACTTCTCTCTAAAACATGCAAAGAATTAAAAGAAATCAGGCCCCTAAAATCCAAGGACCCAGTTCAAAAATGGCATCTGAGATGAATACACACTTCTCAGAGGAAGAACTACAAATTGCATATAAATATATGAAAAAATTTTCAACATCAGTGGTCATTCAGGAAATGCAAATTAAAATAGCACTGAGATTCCATCTCACTCCAGAAAGAATGGCTAAGATTAAAAAATCAACCAATAACAAATGCTGGAGGGGCTGTGGGGAAGAAGGAACACTTCTTCACTGTTAGTGGTAGTGTAGACTGGTACAACCACTGTGGAAATCAGTGTGGAGAGTCCTCAAGAAGCTAGGATTAGAGATCCCATTTGACCCAGCTATCCTGCTTCTGAGCATTTTACCAGAAGAACTGAAATCATCATACCACAGTGATATTTGTGCACGCATGTTTATAGCAACCCGATCTGTAATAGCCAAATCTTGGAAACAACCCAAGTGCCCATCAATCAAAGAATGGATAAAAAAGATGTGGTATTTTTATACAATGGAGTACTACTCAGCTATCAAGAAAGACTGCATTGAGACTTTTATAAGTAAATGGACGTGACTTGAGATCATACTCATAAGAGGGATAGATCAAATCCACATGTGTAAACACCGTATTGTCTCCCTAGTGTAAGAAACTGAAACAGTCTATATGATCCAAAATCTACAATAAATACTGTGTAAGGGTAAAAAACTGCTCAAAGAGCAAAAGTAATTGGGAAAGGGAAAAGGAGGAAAGAACAAAGGGAAAAGGAAAAAGACATAAATCTGTATATATGTGTATGTAAGATAGCTAAAATGACTATACTGCCGAATGTATTAGTTATTGAGAAAGATCGATTAATACTCATATGATTAGATCAATTTTACACGTCTGTATCTGTTAATGTAAACAACCGTGTTGAAGGTAATGATACACAATATTGGAACCATTGTCAAGTTCCTATCATCTTGTTTTGTAAACCTATAATGTTACTGTTGTGGATTTGCTGTTGTTGTTTGTTTTTCTCTTTTGCTTTTTGTCTTTCTTATATGTCTTTTTTCTCTTAAATAAACAAAAAACATATAATAATAACATGCATTAATTGTTCTTTTCCAATAACTAATACATTTAGTAGTATAGTCATTTTAGCTATCTTATGTATACCTGCATACTCTTTCCTTTTCCCTTCCTTCTTTCCACCTTTCCCCTATCCCAAGTACTTTTCCTCTTTGAGCAGTGGGTGGGAAGTTGGGGGGTGGGTGTTGACTCTCAGATCAATGTGCCCATAGGCTCACGGGAGGTGCTGACTTTTCTCTTCCTGGAACCCATTTCACCACTTACCAGGAAGGCTGGCTAGTTGTCTTCTGGTTGGATTCTCCAAGACTCAACATGGCGGGTTCTCTGGAGGTGCTGACTTTTCTCTTCCTGGAATCCATTGCACCACTTACCAGGAAAGCTGGCTAGTTGTCTTCTGGTTGGATCCTCCCAGATCCAACATGGCGGGTTCTTGGGAGGCACTGATTTCACTTACCAGGAAGGCAGGAAAGTTGTCTTCTGGTTGGATCCTCCCAGACCCAGCATGGCAGATTCTTGAGAGGTACTGATTTTTCTCCTGGATTTTGTTTCTTAACCCATTCTGCCAGTCTGTTTCTTTTTATTGGTGAGCTGAGACCATTTACATTGATTGATATCATCGATATGTACTAACTTATCACTGTCATGTTATCTTCCTGTTGTTGGTTTTCCACATTTTCTGTTTAATTGCTTGCCCTGCTTAGTAGTTTCCTTTTGCTGTTATTCTTAGGATTGTAGTTATCTTTGTCTCTTTCTAGAGTGTCTTTCAGTACTCTTGGTAGTGTTGGTTTGGTGGCCATAAATTTCTTTAGTTGTTCTTTTTCATGGAAGTATCTTATTTCTCCATCAATTTTTAAAGATAGTTTTGCAGGATACATCAATCTGGGTTGAAAGTTGTTTTCTTTCAGGATTTGACATACTTCACTCCAAGCTCTTCTTGACTTGAAGGCTTGTGTTGAGGAGTCTGCCATGATTCTAATAGGCTTTCCTTCATAAGTGATGTTTCTTTTCTCTGACAGGTTTTAGTATTCTGTTCTTGTGCTGAATTTCTGATAGCCTAATTATTATATGTCTGGGTGAAGATTTATTTTGGTTATGGTTAATTGGGGTCCTTCATGCCTCACTTATCATTATATCAGATTCTCTTCCCAAGTTTGGAAAATTTTCTGCTATTATTTCTGCAAATAGTCTTCACAGGTCATTTGGATTGACCCCTGCTTTTTCGTTTGCACCTATCAATCTTATATTGTTTCTCTTAGCATCATCTTGCAGCTGATGAATTGTTTCCTGATTTCTTGTTCTTTTTAAGAGATCTTTTTTTTTGTGATCATAAGCTTCCATGCTGTCTTCAAGGTCTGAGAGTCTAACTTCAGCTTCATTCAAGCAGTTTTGCCAACTTTCAATGGAATTTTTAATTTCCCTTTGACTCTGTTTCATGCATTCTAATTCTGTCTTATATTGTTTATTCAAAGTTTCCATCATTTTCTTATGTTCTTCTATTTTTTGTCTTGATCTTCTTTAGATACACACAGCATTTCTTTCATAATGTTTGTCATTTCTCTTTTTATCTGAGAGATTATTTCTGATCTGATTTCCTCTGTAGCTCCATGGAGTTGTTTCTTTACTTCAGTAGCTATCAATTCAAAAAGTTCAGTTTTGTAATTTCCAGTGTCTTCCATTTCATTCTCTGTTGGGTTTGTTCTCGATGGGCTGTAGGACTGAGACTGCATCTTGCTCTTTCATTTTGTAATTTTCCTCCAGGGCCTGTGTGGCTGGCCAGGCACCCTCCCAATGGATTGCACTAGAATGCTGCACTGGGTAGAGTTTCAATCCTCCAATATCCCTGTGGCTAGCTGGGGCGTACCCCCAAACTATGGTGCCAGAGCCTTGTGCTCTGTAGCCTGTGAGGCTGGCTGTGTGTTCCCCTTATGTACTTTGTTAGCTTGCTCTGAGATGCTGGGCTGTGCAGAGCTTGCATCCTCCCTGCAGCTAGCAGGGGCACACCCCTGGAGCATGTTGCCAGGGCCTAGAACCTGACTGGGTGGAGTTCAGAATCTCTGCAACTGAGGTGCCTAGCAGAGATGCACCTCTGGGGTGTGGTGCTTGAGCCTTGCACCTGGCTGTGTGAGGTTCAGAGCCTGCAGGACCCAGGCAGCTAGGTGGAGCGCACCCCAGAGTGTGGCACCACTGGGACCTTAGGTCAGCCTGCAAGGAGTTCAGAGCTTCTGATTCCAATTACTGATATGATTTTTAGTCCTTTGGATAGCAATATCTGAACTACCTTACCATTAGAAATCTGTGCAATGCCCCCTGAAATGCCCACGCTAGCCAGACACTTACCTATAGAGACTTTAAATAGCATTTGAATGTTTTCTGTCTCCTTCTGATTGAGGAAGAAGGATCATTGACTACAAAGTCCTCACCTTTGTCAACAAATTCTTGCTTGATATTATAAACACACACACACCCTAAATCACCTAGAACACTTCAGATTGTTATTAGATTAGTTAAGAAAAACAGAAAGACCTCACAGGCTAGAAGTTTTTCTTTTTCATTTCTTTCCCATTTAATTTGGTTTTTCTAACAATCAGGATTTAATAGATGCTATTTTCCTGTAAAAAATCTTGAGTTACATTTATCTGGGGAAGCAAATGGGATAATAATAATGTTATCTATTATTTGAAGTTAAGGTACTACACGACTGAGAGAAGGGATCAAACTTGAAGATGGTGTGTTCCTACCTGTAGGAAAACAATCTCATTTTAAATAAAAACAACCCTACTGTTAATGAAAGCTCTTGGCTAGAGTCACACAGCCTTGTATGCAGCCATGTGTCCTTTGCACTTTTGATCAAGTGCAAAAGTACAAACCTGAGTTAATGAATTCTTCCTTGTATCCTAGTTTTCATTTACTTTAAAATAAATGACTTTTTTTCAGTCTTCCTTTTTAAAATTACAAGAGTGGGCCATAACTCCTAAGAGATATGGCTGAGGATGACAGCTGAGGCCACTTGAACAGAGCTGTGACTGACCATGGAATCAGATGACACTTCTTTGCCTCTACCCACCCTCAATGCTTCCACCACAAACATGTAGTGGTCATTCCAATTTACTTGCAGCTGAAAAGTCTTTCCAAGGAAGAGTTTAGTTACATATGGTTCAGAAATAGGAGAGCATGTCTAGCAAGCTGAACAAGAGGAACAGAGAAGAAGACAGGAAAAGCTGAAAACAGAATTTTTTTCCAAGAAGGGAAAATTTCCTTGACATTGTTCCTGATCAGCCAGTATAAGGAAGCTGATTAAGCCAAATAAGCAGGCTCATTAACCTCTGTCACTTGCTGGGACATGAACATGTGCGTAGCAGGGAGGGAATGGTTTCCAAGAACTGAGAACTATCTCACTAGGATAGTTTTGAGAGCCTGCAGGCTGAGGTGATGGGCAGAAGTGGAAGAGGTGACTACCACTGGGCTCAGGCAGTCAGGATGGGTAGCAGCAACCTGAGACAAGAGGCTGACAAACTTATGTCACTCCATTATTGCTCAAAAGTTGATGAAGCCTGGATACATTCAAGCTACACAGACAGCCATGGAAGCATAACACAGTAAAAAACATAAAACAGTTCACTTTTTAAGAAGTTAAAACAACAACCGCCAAATCTAAAAACATAAAACCAAAACAAACGAACAAAACAAACTGAAAATCAATTCACGGAAAGCACTCACAGTCCAATCCCATTTCCTTGTTAACCTTTGGAAGACCTCTTATTTAAGGGGTGGAGATCAGACTGTGTGTGTGCATGTTTTCTCTTAAGACTGTTTTCTCTTAAGACTGTATACCAATGTCTTATTCTTTGAATCTGCATGAAAATTGTGTATGATAGCACAGATATTTTTACAACGGTCACTGTAGAAAATTTATCAAATATAAAGAAAAAAAGAAAGGCACCCATTATCTTGCTATCTAGAGATTACAGGTGTTAACATTTTGGTGTTTTTCTTTTTAGACATTTTTATACATAAGAATTTATTTCTGAACAAAAGCCTGAAGAGGAAGCCTTAGCTATTCTAATTACTCTCACATGCTACCCTCATCTTCATTATGATGATACTTGGTAGTTCTGCAGAACTTGGCCAATGCTGGAAACTGAGTATGTGGCAATTTGCATGTTGTGATTATTCCAAGAATGATAGATGATGACTAATTTGATGTGTTTTTCCCCCTTCTTTCCATCACCATTTTTATCGCGGATATCACAAGCTGGGGCTATTGGCTAGCTAACCAAATGTGAGTGCTGGTTGTAGGTGGGTGTGTGATTGCTGAGAGATTGCTTTTGCAAGGGAAGCCTACTCTTCAACTCAGCAAACCCTTTGTTCTGAGAGGCGGGTTTCCATGGTGATTACTCTTGGTGTCATCAAAATATAGTAGCTGGCTAGTCCAACTCCAACCAGTCTGGTGGTTGAGGTTAGCAGAAGAGACACCTTTTCTGACACAAGATTTTGAGATAGCAGCACTGACCCTCTCTGCTGCCCAAACATTAGTCTCTTGACAATCACTCGCTGCAAACCACAAATAGCATGAAGGATCATCTAGAGGGATCTATGGAAAGGGCTCCACTTCTCCTCTCTGTCATTTCATCTGTAAAATGGGGATCAAGAGGGCGGGAGAGGGGTATCCAAAATTCCTCCCAGCTCTCAGTTCTCTATAATATATAATTAGTCAAAATCAGGCATGGTGGTGCATCATGTCTGTAATCCCAGTACTCAGAGGCTGAGGCAGGAGGATCACTGTGATTTGAGGCCAGCCTGGACTACATAATGAGACCCTGTATATATTCAAAATATATAAAAGAAATTAAAATGTTCAAGATTTGCATTCATAGTTTCAGAAACTCTATACTGTTGAGTAATGAATACAGTAAAAAAATAGTAAGTTTTTTCTCTGAGTTAGTACTTGATCTAATTCCTGGGTACAAAATGGCATGAACAGGCAAATGCTGAGTCTATCTGATAACTTCTTTACCTGGAACTTTACTCATGACACGCCTGTTTCCACGGAACAGGCAGAAGATCAGCTCATTGTATTCTCACTTATTGTTGTTAATACAGGAAGGCACAATTCTATAACCAAACATATTCCAAAGGGGCTGACTTCCTCTACCCTATCCCTAATCTTGGAGGAAGGAGAAATTTAGCATTTCAAGCCTTGGTTCTGATTTTAGTTCAGAGGCATATTATTCTATCTGCTCCTTTTTGAAAGACTGACTTATCTATGTAAAGGCTTTCCATCAATTAATTTAAAATATTTAAAAGCAAGGAGTGGGGGAGAGAAGCTGCCATGAAGTCTGAGAACAAATAAGCAGCACACTAGGAAAGCTATCTGTGCAGGGTGCAAGTCTGGCTTCTCTGCTGTGTCTGTCTGAAATCCACTGAGATTATGCGCATCTGCAAAGCAACAGCACTCAGTGGTTTAGCACTTGCTTGCTGCGTGTGTGTTAGTGGCACCTTTCACACTTGTTCACTTATTCAGCAAACATCTCATAAACACTTTCCTACATGGGAGCCACATGCTGACCCCATTGGTGTGACAATGAGCAGACAAAACCCCTGCCCTGATCCAGTTACCCTTGCCCACAGGAATTCACAAGAGCCACAAAGCATTTGGCAGAAAGCACTCATGAATGGTAGCAGCCGATAATATTCTAAAATATGTACATTATTTTAGACAAAAAACTAACAAAACCCCCCAGGAGTTTTGTTGCCTACATCTGTTAGTAACTGGTAGAGTCAGTTCTGCAAGTGTATTTGGTTCACACAATCTTTAGAGCTCACACTTTTATAAAGCTTTCAGTAATTATGTGCATTAGCAGGCAGAGTCTGCCGACAGAAAAACAAACATGTATTTATTTATTTTGCAGTAGTTTCAAGGAGAAGCAAGCTGAGAGACTGACAGGCAGGGAACCCAGCAGTTGCTAAGATTGCATTGTACTGACCTGTTTCAGTTCATTGGTGAAGTACACATAAGTCACAGCCACACAGAGGGACTGCAGGAGCACGGTGAAGATCAGAATCAACACACAGGTCTGCCCAGGACTGGGGCCCCCGAGGGTCTGCACAGAGGACATGGTTCGATCACGGTATGCCTGTCCCTTGTCAGCCAGGCTCCAGCTTTGTGTAACAGCAGGATCACAGCTAGCTCCGAGGGGTGGAGCCTGGTTAGTTTCACTTACTATACACTAGGAAAGCAAACTGAGTACCTAGGAAGCAAGCCAGGGGGAGGAACAAACAATCTCTATATGGTAGCAAGGCCAGCCCAAAAGGTGAACTTGTGACTTTTTAACAGTCTTAACTTAGGGACTTAGGACTCTTAACTGTCATCCTACACGAAAGGTTCATTGAAGGCAGATATGACTGCCTGGTGTTCGCTGGGTTCTGTTGTCCTACTTGAGATGAAGTTATTCACAGAGGCTAGGAATTTCCCCAAGGATGTCAGTGCTCAGGTTTCAGTCTAGAACAGAGGACAGTAAATGATGGACACCCCAAGGGCCAAATGTGATGTGTCACCTTTTTTTTTTTTTATGACCTACGAGTTTAGAGAGATTTTTACATTTTGATTTTGAGTTTTACATTTTTACAAATCAGAAGAAGAATAACCTTTGCACCATGGGAAAATGATACAAACCTGTGCTCATTTGCTCATGTATTGTTTATGGATGATTTTTGCTGTGACAAATCTACCACTGCAGAAATGGCCAGAGAAATTGCATGCGATCCTCTTATCGTTCACACTGTGTCAAATCTCAGTAGTGCAGTTATGACTTGATTTGTTTGTTTGCCCCATTAAGCCTGAAATATTTAGTATCCGGAACTTTATAGAGAGAGTTTGTCAACTCAGGTTTGTCGACTTACTGGCTTCACTCTGTTTAAATATTTTAGCCAATTTACATACTTTTCATATCAACAGTTCAGTAAAGAGACAACATTTCTAATATTCTTTGTTAAGTTATTAATTTTATTATTGAAAAACAATTTCTGACCTTCCCTATTCTAATTAGCAAACCCTCCCGGTGTGGTTGTGGCATTAAAACTAGAGAGTGTGATGGCTCCAATTAGGATTTCAGACATGACCTGCAGGAGGCAATACCTTGTGAGGGTAACAGACCTAGTGCGTAGTTTACCCTAATACACACAGGAAAATGGCACCATGTCAGTGCTTTTCAATCTTGTCTTCCTTTTGGAATCATCAAGAAGCCTTTAAAAACATTATCATCTAGGTTCTCCTCCTCTTCTGAAAAATTAGAAACTCTGGTAGGGTCTAGATGCTGGAATTTTATAAAAAATTCCCCAGGTGAATTATCATGACTGAATGGGTACATAAAACATTATATATATCTATATCTATATCTATATCTATATCTATATCTATATATATCTTGTCATTTATGATTTGTGGCAACATGGATGGACCTTGAGGACATTATGTTAAATGGTTAGTAGTGGGTAAATTCAGGATTCTAACCTTATTAATTCTGACTCCAAAGCCTCACCCTTAACCAGCATCCCATACTACTGTACCAGCTCCAGCCCCAAGAAGAAGGCACACCAGAATTTGCAACTAATGACCAGCTATTTAAGAAAACACTTTTATTTGTCTCATCTCCTCCTAATTTAGGAGAAAAATAATTTTTTTTTTTGTTAAAGAGAAAACTGTAATCATGTTAGCTAGCATCTTGATTTTATTACTCTGCTTATTTCTGTGTTTTTGGAATCTTAGCCAGAGAATTACATACTTCTGGTTTCATGTTGTCTACAGCAACAGTTTTTAGAGAAGAGCTCTTTATATAGTCTTTTGATTTGTATATTGAGTATGCCCAATAAAGC
The DNA here is from genome assembly GCA_004363535.1 of Dasyprocta punctata. Classification (NCBI taxonomy): domain Eukaryota; kingdom Metazoa; phylum Chordata; class Mammalia; order Rodentia; family Dasyproctidae; genus Dasyprocta; species Dasyprocta punctata. The sequence continues at coordinate 12,113 of RJWM01022321.1, read as the reverse complement.
CACTATGCTCAGGTGCTCTAACATATATGAACCTCTTCCTTTTGTCTGTAATTAGTCTCTTTATTTGCACAATGGCTTTGTTGTTTAAAAAGCAGTGTTGAGGAACTCATGCATTCACTCTGTTCCAATCCAGTGGCTCTCAAACTCAATGCACATTAAAATCAGTCTACTAAAAAAGTATGCTGTCTAGACCCCACCCAACATCAGCTGAGTCCACATCTGCCCCTCCCCTATACTCTCATAGCCCAAACAGAGCCTAAGGTAAAGCTTGGGTTGAGGTGCTAATTGAGAAAGTGTGTGTGGGGGGGGAAAGCCCAGATCTCTCTTCTCTGGAAATGTGTGCACCCTCTTTCTCTCCACTCACCTCAGCATTGTTTGCTCTCTTCTCAGTCTTGATGTCCTTATTTCTGCAATCCCTTCAACCAAATAGGGACAGGGCCAGGCATGGTGGTGCATACCTGCAATCCCAGGACTTAGAAGGCTGAGGCAGAAGGATCGCCTCAAGTTCAAGGCTATCATGGTCTACATAGTGAGTTCAAGACCTGTCTGAATTACTCACCCTCATTCTACTACAGAATTCCAGATGTTGTGGCCTGGCTGCTAACAATAGAGGGTCTATTTTCTAAATTATAAGAGAATTTTCATGACTTAAAACTTCTATACTTGATTTTCCTTACATTATTGTGAGGTATCTGAAAAGAGTGAGTGTAGGAATGGATAAATGAAAATAGAAATACTCTCTTATAGAAATGATATCTCTTGCATAATCCTATTTTGAATGCCATAACCTAAATAACAAGTCCTTCTTTCTCTTTGCAAACAATCTGAAACACATTTTCGTATCTTTCCTGTATCCCTACCCCTTCCAAGGTAATATACCTTTGGGTTAGGTTGGAGAGGTAGGAAGTACTTACCATACTCAGAAAAGTGAAGGGAAAAAAAGTTGACATTTCTCAGCACAGTCAGTTCCATTATTACTGCCTCATATTTTACAGACTGGGAAGCAGATGCTCAAGGAAGTTAATTTGCCCTGTCTAGTGTTAATTACCTTCAAATCCAGAACCCATTCTCATATTTCTCAGCTATTAGATCTCATATCTCATCCAGCTGTATGAAGTCCCTATCATTTTGTGACCTATTCTGCAGCCATGGAATCAGAGTTTCTGACAGTGGCCCTAGGAATCTACATTTTCAGCAAACACTCCAATAGATCCTTTGGAACATATGTTAGTCAGCTTTCCATTGCTGTAACAAAATACCTGATATAAGAAGAAAGGCAGGACTGGGGATATAGCTCAGCAACATAATCACCTACCTGGCAAGTGCGAGGTTATGAGTTTGATCCTAGGTACCAAAAAAAGCAAACACAAAAACCAAAAACAAACAAAAAAGGGGGGGTATTTTAGCTCATGGTTATTTTAGATCATGGGTATTATAGATCATGACTGACTGACCCTGTTCTCTTTGAGCCTGTTGCAAGGAAGAACATCATGGTGGGAGCATATCTACTCACCTCCTGTCAGCCAGGAAGCAGAGAAGATATAATAGTGGTTGGAGTGGCAGAGGGGTCCCAATTCCCTTCAGGGGCATTGTTCCAGCATCGAAACATCTTTCCATTAGGTCCTACCTCCTAACACCTCCATGACCTCTCAGTATTACCACAGGCTACTAAGCTTTAATGTATAGACTTTTGGCAACACTTCATATATAAAATATAGCAGGTCTTAAATTTGGGACCTTGGTCTAGAGTACATCCCAGCTATTGCTCTGAGTTCAGTCATGCCCCATTGGTCACCACTGAACTATTACTTCCTGAACCTGGCTGTAGATGAGCTTGCTTTTGTCAGATTTTATTTTATTTTATTTTGGTACTGGGAATCAAACTCAGGACCTTTTGTTTGCCAGGCAGGCGCTGTGCCACTGGCCCATACCCCCAGCCCTATTTTTGTCAGATTTTAAAATTCAAACTCCTTGTGAACATAGATAAATTGATAAGGTAATTTTTTTGTTAAAGTTTTAGACATTATGTAAACCTAACACTTTTAAACATACACCTTTAAGTCCATTTTCAAGGAAAAATGAATGAGCAAAACACATAGCCAGGCAGAAAAGAAACAAGAGATGGGAAATGGCAAGAAAAACTGTTTTAATATCATTATATAACTCAGAAATACAAACATAATGGTTACAATACATGTAAAAGGCAGGATATAGCAATAAAAGAATGTGAAATGTGAAGGGTGTCAACATCTCTCTCTTGTGGGAAGGGAAAAAATAAGAAAGTCTGCAGTGTGAATGATGAGGAGGTCCAGCCTATGGCCAGGTGAAGAGGTGGGTGTTTTGGAGATTGCAAGACTCCAAGAAGGTTCAGCTACCTCTCTTCTGAGCTTCCGAAGGTATTAAAATATGAAGAAAAGGCCAGAATGTTTCACAAATTGAGCACAAAATAAATGACAATTTTAGTAAATTAATGTTTTCAACATAAAACAAAACCAAAGGATCGTTTCTCCACTTTTATGTGGAGATGACATCAAAAGTTCCATCAGATGTCCTTTGTAAATGTAGGATCCAAGACAGACAGCTCTCCTGACCCTCACAGCTCTTCCTCCTTGCTCCAGCCATGGATCTAGGGAGGAAGAATCCTTTTCCTCTGTGTTGGGGAAAATTTAGTGAGCCCTGAAGTGTGTGGCGTAAGAACATGGTACTGACGCCTTCCTGTAGTCTTTAAATAAAAGCTCGCCTATTCCCTACAGTGACCTACCAGCCTGTTTACCTCATCCTCTGAGGAAATGCCTTTGCATGGTACAGACTTCTTACTTCCTCTCACCGGCATGTCCGTTGTCACCTCTATGCTGGATCACTAGTTACCTGGTGTCTCTATAGAGAATTACAGTCAGGGCTCTCTGCAATTTGACTGGAATCAGCAGTCAGCTTTAAAGGTGACTATATATGAGAATTAGAATAATTTATGTGTATAGACCTTATTCATTTTATTTCATTATGAATAAAATAGAGCCAAAATTATCATTAGTATTGGATGGGTCTGCTCATTGGCATCATGCATTAATGACACCTGTGAGTCTGGATTCAGTTTCTTTAGGTGAAGAATTTTTTAAAAAATACATTTTGGAGAAGTAAGATTGAAAAATTATTCATGTATTTATGATCTCCTTCAATCTTTTACATCATTCTGTAACTTTTCATGTAACTTCTTTACTGTCTTCCCAAAACATTCAATTTAATTTATTTTGAGAAACAATTCATATTTCATTGGCTTTTGTAGTGTTTAATTGAATTATGCAATTACAAGAACTAGCATTTTCAGTATGGAAAATAGTTTAACTCTTGCAAGACATGTAGGTGGGAACAGAAGTACATTGAGACAGTAGCTTCAAGCCAAGAGCATTAAACCTTAAGGCAGTACATCGTGCAGAAGCAAAGGACCAGGTTAAGTTAATGCTATATGTCAGTTTAGCAGGAGTCAGTATAAAAACCTTTTTTAAAATGTTATTAGTACGTGTTTGTGGTGCATGATGTTTGCATTTGTTTTGGGTGTATGTACATGTACATAATATATAGCTTGTTTCAGTTTTTGTCCCCTTTCCACCCACCTCCCTCTTGTTGCCTCTGAATCCCCTTTCCTCATTTTCATTCTTGTTGTTATAGCATAATTCTTAGCTCATGTCTATGACACATAATGTTTCTCTTCACTGAGGTTATCAGGTTCATGTACATAAGTTACCTTAATTCCATTTACTTCCCTTCTCCTGTGCATCTCCTTTCACCCTCCATCTGCTGGACTCTCATGTATATGATTCATTGCACTCAATATTAGGTGTTCCAGATGTGTCCATTCTCATACAAATGTCTCAAATTTATCCTTGCTTATAGCAGAGTGGTATTCCATTATATATAGATAGCACATTTTCTTTTTTCACTTATCTCTTGATGGGTATACCACCTACTTCCAGGATTTAGCTATTAAGAATTGCGCTGCCATAAACACTGGTATGAATGTATCACTGTAGTGTGATATGTGATGCCAATAGCTCTTTGGGAGAAGATACATAAAAAGGAACTATCTGAGTGATATGGAATTTCTAATTTTAGTTCTTTGAAAAATCTCCATACTGATTTCCATAGTGGTTGTACTAGTTTGCATTTCCACCAACAATGTACAAGGATTTCTTTTTTTTTTTTTAATCACAGTCATTCCAGGATTTATTATTCTTTGTGGATACATTTATTTGTTTATTTTCTGGCTACCCCATTGATAAGAATGTAAGTTGCGTGAAAGTGGGAACTTTGTCATGTATATTGTTGCTAGCTCCTGCATATATGGTGCATTATAGTACCATATATGCTAGTTGGATGACTGAGTAGCACTTTATAATCTCCGGAATCTGCAGGCTCTTCACCCTTCAGGCAGTATTGTCATCTGAAGAGTGGTTATAAAAGAGGAAATTTTAAGTACTCCCTCCAAAGCTTAAAAAGAAATCTTTTACATGCTTCCTAGTCCATGGAGTTCCTTAAAAAGGTGACAAATCTTTCATTTTCTGATTTAAATAATTAACCAGAGTGGAGGAATTAGATAGAATTATTGTTCTTATCAGACCCAGAGACAAAAGAGGTGAAGGTGGAACTGTTCATTCATTGAGTAAAACATTTCAGGAATACAAGGCTGAGATTTCTTTAAAAGGCCCATATTTCTAGGACTTAGTTCTGCTAAGGATCGATTGTGTGTGTGTGTGTGTGTGTGTGTAAAAATAGAAGTGGTTGCTATCCTTAGTGCCCTATGAAGATTTAAAAAATGTCTTTGTTACTGAGATTTCATTATCAGGGATGCAATCTCCAAAGCATTTGCAAATAAGGAACTGTATTGGTTACTTTCCCATTGCTAACACACAATACTCGACACTCAAACTTAAAGGTTTATTTTAGTTTATAGTTTGGGGGAATTCAGTCCATAGTTAGCTGGCTCTAAGATAGGAACATTGTAGTGGAACAGTATGGTAGAGCAAAACTACTTAGTTCCTGGTAGCCAGGGAGCAGAGCAGGAGAACAGGGCCAGAAGTGAAGAACACAGGACCAGATAGAATACCCAGGGCCACACCTCCATGACCAACCAAGACACTTCCAGGAGCTTGCTTTAATAATTTGATAGACATATCCCTGTTTTGCATATGTAAGCAATTTGTTTCCTTTTATTAGTAGTAGACCATAATGTGTTTATTCATTCTCTTACCAGTGGCCAATGGAGATTTTTTTCAGCTTGGGGTAATTACAAATAAAACTACTTTGAATATAAACAATTCAATGAAATTTTAAAAATTTATGATTGGAACTAAAAATTCAATAAAAAGTTAGATATCATAAAAAAAATCCAAACAGAAATCTTGTAGCTGAGGAATTTGATGAACAAATTAAAAAATATAATTGAGAGGCACAGAGACTAGTCCTTCAAAAGGAAGGAATTTCTGAACTTGAAAATAGATCTTGTGATTTACCCCATTCTAAGAAAAAAGAGGAAAAAATGTTTTATGAAATGAAGAAAGCCTATGAAACATATAGCACTCAAGCCAATAAATATTCACTTTAGGGGGATCCAAAGGGAAAAGAAATGGAAAAGCATACAAAATAAATGTAACAAAATAATAGTGGAAGATTTCCCAAGTACAGTGATACCTTGGTTTATGAACTTAATTCTTCCCATGATTCTTGTTGCAAACTGAACTGGATGAGGACTGAATCAAATTCAATGGTTAGTTCAATATTGACTTTATGGGGAAATTTGATTTGAGTCTTGTCCAATTCAGTTTGCAAACAGAATTGTGAAAAGAATTAAATTCGTGAACCAAGGTACCACTGTATTGGGAAACACATAGACATTCAGATCCATAAAAGACAAGAATCCCAATTAGACTCAACCCAAATCCTCTGAAAGGTGTACTATAATCAAAGCATCAAACTCCAAGTCAAAGAGAGAATTCTAAAAGCAGCAAGTGACAATGACAAGTCACATATAAAGCAATCCTTGTTAGACCAACAGAAGTTTTCTCAGCAAAAATCTTGGAGATCAAGAGAAAATGGAATGATATATTCAGAATCCTGAAAGAAAAAAATTTCCAGTCAAGAATACCGTACCCTAGCCGGGCGTGGTGGCGCACGCCTTTAATCCCAGCACTCAGGAGGCTGAGGTAGGCGGAGCGTTGTGAGTTCGAGGCCGGCTTGGGCTACAGCGCAAGCGCAAGGCCAGCCTGAGCTACACAGTGCGACCCTGCCTCAAAAAAACCAGGGCCGGGAGTTTGGCTCAGCAGCTTAAGCGCCTGTCTGGCAGGTGCGAGCCTGTGAGTTCAATTCCCGGTGCTGAAAAAAAAAAAAAAAAAAAAAAAAAGCCTGAGAGAATTCATCTACATTGTCATGACTGATACTTGGTTAGTTCTTGGGTGAGCATGGTCACTGTAGAGCTGTTTGGGTACTGTAGAATGCTCGCTAGGAAGTGAGGTTGGGTAAATAGCAGGCCTGCTTTGGATATGTGCCAGTGTTCCTCTGTAGGCCAGCAGGTGTGAGGAAGACTCTGAGGAAGTAGCATTAATATCTGGCTGACTGTCAAGCCAGGTGCAGTGATACATAGGCTACCAGCTATGTGTCAGTTTTCTCTTGGAGTGAGGTCACCAGTTCCCTGGAGGATAGGGTACCACGTGGGTAGAAACCAGGGCCTTGACCACTGCTGGGCCTAGGATTTGAGCATTTGGGTCACAATGTTGCTGCCACCTATCTAAGCTTAGTGGAATGAAGCCTCAAGAATGGAGATACATTGTGGCCACGACCCTCTGGGCTGTATTCACTGTAGCAGTGGTTCCAATTTCAAGAGAGCACTGCACCATGTCACAGGGGGATGGGAGTTGTACTGCTGGGCCCTTGCTCTGTGGCAATACAGACATGCACTTCGGTAACTTTCCGAACTGTCTTCAGTGCCTGTATGAGTCCCCTGTGCAGCCATCTGCTATGGCAATGGACACTGTTGGGAGTCTCCAGCTTACCTTTTCCTCGTAAAAAGAAGTTCATCATGGCTCCAAGCTGATCCGTGTGGAGTAAGTGTGGGAGAGGCAGCGTAACTCGCTCTCCTTTCCCTGCCTCTGGCCTGGTCTTTCTCTCTCCAAATGCATCCCATCACTTTCCGGTAACTCTCCTGCATTCTTCCTCTGTCACTCCAGTCACAATATAGCTATTTATTGTTTGTTTTAGTTCTTTTCCGTGGAAGGGAAAAGTGACAAGCAACTCTCTTTAACCATCTCTCAGGTGTCACTTGTGAAATGACAAAATCATTCATCTTCCAAACTTTGGTAATAACAGGGGGTGCTATTAATACTATGCTGGGATAATAATAGGTGTAAAGCAGAACTAGTCTAGGAAATATGATCTTTCACAGAAAATACAATTTTCCTGGCAAGCTTGGTTAGGTCAGTGGGTAGATGAATAGAGATTTTTTTAAAATGGAAATAAAAACTGAAAACATCTGAAGATACCATCAAGTAGTGTTTTGACCAAAAAGAAAGGCCTTCTCAAAGATAACAAATCTGTGACATTGAAGACGGGAGGGCTACATACTTTCTGTAGTCCTCCTTGTGGTTTGTGTAGTCTTCAACGGAAATAATGCAGTGGAGGAGGTTAAAGCATTTATCATGGAGCTACAGTTATGCATCACGCACTCTGTTTTCAATATGGTTTGCTTTATTGTGATGAATGAGGGTGAGGGGGATGGAGATGCGGACAGGGTTCTAACATAGCCTGTGACATCTCTAAGGGCCACCACAGATAGAAAGCTATGATAAGGCTCATTTCTCCAGTGGTCTTCATTAGTTCTCCTGTGTGGCTTCAGAACTTCTGCCTCCTCTGCATGAACAAAGTTGAGATGAACTCCAAAAACAGGCAGGAAGTACAATGACCCGCCATGAGCACGGCTTCCCAAAATGGCACTGACTCATTAAGTTTGAGGAAACATGATGCATGTTACCGCTAATATGGCTATTTATTTATTTATTTATTTATTTTTATAGTGCTGCAGCTCAAATTCAAGGCTTCATACATGCTAGGCAGGGGTTGTATCACTGAGCAACACCCCCAGCCACCTGTAGGTTATTTTAAAAGATTCAAATGGAAGCAGAGGGAATGTGACATCATCAGACCTTCTGAGGAAGTGACTGTGTGGCTTGGCCTCTCTTATGCAGGCAGGATACTGGCTCCAGACCTGGACCCCACTGTGGCCAAGAAGATCAAAGCTGGCTGTGGCTCTGCTCCACTGGCTATTGCTCTCTTCTTTCCTCATCTAAGAAATGGTCCTCTGTGGTACAGCACATGAGCCATACACTTTGTGTGTAGAAAATGATAGAGGAGCCACTTAAGACTGTTTGGTTATACAAATCAGAAAGAGACTGAAGGAGCTATATGTTCTTGGTCAGGGCAGTTAGTATCTTGAATTTCTGTTCTATAAAGATTCAAACAGTAGGCCCAAGGACACAAATGATGTGGATTAAACTTCCCACCCCTTTCCCCTAAAATTAAGCACTTCGACTCAGAGGCTGCTTGCTTAAGTAGTGAATGATAAAGGAGGACCAGGAAGTTTACTTGCAAGGAGGAGGAAGCAACTCACCTCTAACCTCTTTGCTGAACACTTTCTTCTCGCACATATACAGTACATCATTAGCTCTCTTCCAACCACTTTCTTCTTTGTCCATTTGTTTTCGAAGAATCTGGGACCATATTTCATTTAAAGTTGTCCTCCCTTAGAGGTGTATCTCCAACAGGCAGAGGCCTGTCTTATTGGTTTTGATCCCCAAATCTGGCACTTAGTATGTAAGCAGTAAGCGTTTGGGTAGGAAAGGATGGAGTAAGAGACAGAGGGGGAGAGGGACAGGCGGGAGTCCCATGCAGTGGCTTTGGCAGGAAGAGGGCATGTATGGGCGGTGCTGGGATGGCCTCCCTCCTGCAGGAGGTGCTGCCTGGCCCTGGGCAGCAGGTCTCAAGTGTCTGGGAGGGACTGGGGAGAGTGCCAGGGAAGTTCCGTGATTCAACTTCTTAGCAGTTTAGCTCATGCTAGGTCCTGGAGATCTACCTCTGACAAGCTCTCTCTTGCCTGAGCTTGTCAGAGGTAGATTGTGGGAGGATATAACACTAAAACAGTTTTTTCTTAAGCTGACGTGTTTGGAGCTTCTCAATAAGTAAATATCTGCCCTGGATTGTATTGTTTCCTTCCTGTGCTGTTGTGAGAGGGAAAAACCAGTAAGTCTTAGTGGCCAGACAGAGTGAGACACAGGAGGAAAGAGAACTTTCGTGTTTGCCCATTATTCCAACATCTCAGTATGAAGTTGATGTCTGGCAAATATTCATAAAATTTTGCAAATGCACAAATGCCTCTCCTAAGTTTCTGTGGATTTTTCAACCTTTCCTCTTTCTTTAGGAAAAAGACTGTTTTACATGTCCCTGTTTCCTCTTGTCTTTGTGGAGCTTTCACAGGTAACTAAAAGAAAACTAAATGAAAAACAAGTTCAGTTTCATTTTCAAATTCAACAAAGGTGCAGAGGCTAAAATACAGTTTCTATTGCAGGAAGAGTGGCACTCACAAAGAGTTCTGTTTCATTTCCAGAAAATGGGCTAAGCTGTTTTGTTATTTGAAAGGGAAGTCCAGCTGGAGGGGCCAGCAAGCTGATGAATGTTCTTTCTTTTCCTACTAAGGAGCCCAACTAAAGAATGTCTTCTTCAGCATACAGAACTACAGTTTGGCTGTGGAATATTTTACCCACAAAGAAGTGTGAGAACAAGATAATTTTTGAAGGGTTGTCGTCCTAGACGCCTTGTTGACTGATGCCTCAAAAGCTTTCAGGTCATTTCCACTGAATACGGAGGAAAATAGGGATGTGTAATTGACCAGGAAATAAAAGGTACACAATCTGTCTACACTTCCATTATCTAACTAATGGAGGTCACTATGTCTGATTAGAACCAAGGTTAATCATTCTGACAGTTGTACTCATTGAAACTCAGGTTAAATTGTTTTGTTTGTCCCTTGACTTAAATGGGTTGCTGGCCTTTTTTGCTTGAGTTATGGCAGTCATTTTATTATTTTCTTTAATTTTTGAAATTTTTTTCTTATTTTAAAATAAAAAAAGTATAAAAATGATGTACAGAATTTCAAAACAAAATAATAGGAGATTAATAATGGTTAATCTATTGCATTTTGTTGTGTTCAAAGTAGTTGCTCAGATTACAAAATATCGGCATGAAAAAAATGAGGTTTTTTTAAATACCTTCTTCTCCCTTTACTGAACTCTACTTATTTATTTCCTATAAGGTAACACTACTGTTCTGGTATTTATTATCTGGTCAGACACTGGATCTTCCTTACTAGAATTGCTCAGAAAGTGATAGCTGCATGTAGTAGCAGACACCTTAATGTCACCACTCAGGAGGCTGGGGCAGAAGGATTGCAACTTGATGGCCAATCTGGACTATCATAGGTACAAAGGAAGAGGGAAGAGAGAGAGGGAGGGAGGGAGGAAGAGAGAGACAGAGAGACAGAGAGAGAGAGAGAGAGACAAAGAGAGACAGAAAGAGAGACAGAGAGACAGGAAGAGAGAGACAGAGAGACAGAGAGAGAGAGAGACACAGAGAGAGAGAGAGAGAGAGAGAGGGAGAGAGAGACAACTTATAGGTAGGGATAGGAAAGGGAATGTCCAAAAATGACAACTATACATTGAAAATGTCATCAGTGTCCAAAGTGACTTTAACATAATAAAGCCTCTAAAGAGTATTTATTTATAGGATTATTAACAATTTTAGATTTGAGAAACAAGGATTCCAACAACTCTAGATTTTATTTCTCAAGAAAGACTTCTGGTATATAAATAGTCAGATTGATCATATTGGGATCATGTCCAGTATCTGCAATCCTGGCAAATGTTTTTTAATTTCTACTAGTGCATGTTTGCAGGAGATAATGTCTACATTCCTTTCATGAAGTTGGTACACATGCATAATACATCTTCATTCCCTTTTTCACCTCCTTTTCCTTCTCTCCCGCTCTCTCCATCTCTTGATCCCCTTCCCATTGGACAAAGATTTGTCCCCCTATCTCCTATTATCTATTTTCATTTTGCTCTTTATAAGTTTGGCTTCTCATAGAAGAGAAACCATGAGATATTTAAGTTGATATATCTGATTTATTTAATTTAACATTATGGTCTCAAGGTGCATCTATTTTCCTACAAATGATTCAAGTTTACCTTTCTTTATGGCACTGTAGTATTTTGTTGTGTGTAAATAGTTACTTTTTTTCTCCATTCATCTGTTGATGGACATATAAACTGCTGCCAAAACTTAGCTATTATGAATTGTGCAGCTATAAACATGGGTGTGCATGTATCACTGTAATGTAATGTCTTTAACTCTTTCAGGAAGATACCTACAAGGTGAATAACTGGGTCAAATGAAATGTCTAGTTTTAGTTTTTTGGGGAAGTTCCATAATGATTTCCACAGTGCTTGTACTAGTTTACATTCCCACCAAAAATGTAGAAGGGTTCCTTTTTCCCTGCAGCCTTGTCAGCATTAGTTATTATTTGATTTCTTGATAATGACCATTCTTTCTGGGGTAAGATGAAATCTCAGTGTTGCTTTAATTTGCATTACCCTAATGGTGAGCAGTGTTGAACATGTCCTATGTATGTATTCTATTGACCATTTTTAGTTTTTCTGTGAACGGTCTTTCATTTCATGTGCCCATTTTTGAATGGGTCTTTTGGGAATCTAATATTTTTAAGTTCTTTATATATTCCAGATATTAGTCCTCTGTCTCATGAAGAGTTAGCAAGATATTTTTCCTATTCTGTGGATTGTCTTTTCACTTTGTTGTTTTTTTTCTGTGCAGAAGTTTTAAAATTCAATACGACTCCATTTATTGATGCTCTGTACTATTTCCCATAATACCAGAGTTCTATTCAGAAAGTTCTTGCCTACACCTATGACTTCAAGAACCATACTACTTTATTTTCCAGCTTGATAAGTTTCCATTTTACTTTTAGTTCTTTGGTCCATTTTAATTTTAGTTAGTACATG
>RJWM01022320.1:0-33881 GCA_004363535.1 Dasyprocta punctata | reverse complement strand
GTTGTTTTAATTTGCATTTCCCGAATGACCATTGATGTTGAACATTTTTTCATATATTTATTTGCCATTTGTATTTCTTTCTCTGAGAAGTGTGTATTCATCTCAGATGCCCATTTTTGGATTGGGTCCTTGAATTTTAGGGGCCTGATTTCTTTTAATTCTTTATATGTTTTAGATAGAAATCCTTTGTCTGATGGACAATTGACTAAGATATTTTCCCAGTTGGTGGATTTTCTTTTCACTCTGCTGGAGATTTTCTTTGACATGCAAAAACTTTTTAGTAGGATGAGATCCCAGGTGTTGATTCTGGGAAGTGTTTCTCGTGCAATCTCATTTTTGTTCATGAACTCTCTGCCTACTCCTATGTCATCGAGATTTTTACCTACTCTGTCTTCTAGTAAGTTTAGTGTCTCTGTTTTGATTTTTAGATCTTTGATCCATTTTGACTTTATTTTAGTGCATGGTGATAGGCATGGATCTAGTTTTAGTTTACGGCATATAGAAAGCCAGTTTTTCCAGCACCATTTGTTAAAGAGGCTGTATTTCTTCCAATGTACATGTTTGGCCCCTTTGTCAAAGATGAGGTGGCTAAGTGTGTTTGTAGTTGTGTCTATATCTTCTAATCTATTCCATTGATCTTCAGGTCTGTTTTGATTCCAGTACCATGCTGAGTTTATCACAGTAGCTTTGTAGTATAGTTTCAAGTCAGGGATTGTGATGCCTCCTGCCTTCCCTTTGTTGCCCAGAATTGCCTTTGCTATTCTAGGTCTTTTCTGGTTCCAGATGAATTTTAGGAATGCTTTCTCTAGCTCTGTGAGGTAGGCGAGTGGTATTTTGATTGGGATTGCATTGAATCTGTATAATAATTTTGGGAGAATGGCCATTTTCACAATGTTTGTTCTTCCTATCCATGAACATGGAATATCTTTCCATTTTCTGAAATCTTCTTCGATCTCCTTCTTTAGTGTAATGTAATTGTCACTGTATAGATCTTTTACTTCCTTTGTTAGACTGATTCCTAAGTATTTCATTTTTTTGGATGTTATAGTGAAGGGTGTGGTTTCCCTTATTTCTCTCTCAGTGATTTTGTTGTTTGTATTCAGGAATGCTATTGATTTTTGAGTGTTCACGTTGTATCCAGCTACATTACTAAATTTGGTTATTACTTCTAGAAGTCTTTTAATGGATTTTTGGGGGTCTTCTATGTAGACTATCATATCATCTGCAAATAATGATAATTTCACTTCTTCCTTTCCTATTCTTATTCCCTTTATTTCTTTCTCTTGTCTAATTGCTCTGGCTAATATTTCCAGAACTATATTGAATAGAAGTGGTGATAATGGAATAGAATAATGAATTGGAACCATGTGATGATGCTAAAAGCCACTGACAAAGAATTTGATAAAATCCAACAACCTAACAAGATTAAAAACATCAAACACACTAGGAATAGAACAGAGTTCCCTCAATCTGATGAACAGCATTTATTAAAAAAAAAAACCCACAAATAGCATCATACTTAAAGGTGAAAGACTGAAAGCATTTCACTAAGACCAGAAACAAAACTTGAATGTCCTGCTCTCATTGCTTCTGTTCAACATTGCACCAGACATTCTAGCTAGTGCAAGCAGGCAATCAGTCAATGGATCAATCAGTCAATGACACACAGGTAAAAAGAAAGAAATAGCATGATCTCTATTCATAGGTAACAATCTTGTATATAAAAATCCTAAGGAATACACACAAACAAAAGAAAAAACTATTAGAAATAATTTAAAAGTTCACCAAGATTGCAGGCTATAAAATTAATGTACCAAAGAAAATTTGTTTTTATGCACCAACAATGAACAATCTAAAAATGAAATTAAGAAGAAGTTAATCTCTGACAGCATTTAAAAGAATAAAATGCTTGGGAATAAGTTTAATCAAGAATACAGGAGTTGTACACTGAAAATTAAAATATGTCATTGAAAGAAATTAAAGAAATGGAAATAAATCCATGTCTGATGGGTAGGAAGACTTAGGGTAATAATGCCCAAGTTTATCTACAGACTCAACACAATTCCTATCAAAGCCCCAACTGCAGTTTTTATAGATATATCAATGGAAATAGAAGGAACTCAAAAAAAGTCAAAAGTAATCTTGAAGAATCAGTAAAGTTGGAAAATCAGTACTTCCAGATTTTAAAACTTATTCACAGCTATAATAATAAAATTCGTGTTTCTATCACAGAATTAAATTAACAGAATTAGAATGTATAATTAATCCACTACATTTATAGTCAATTCATTTTCATTAAGAGTGTCAAGATCACTTAGTGGAGGAAATGATAGTCTTTCAACAAATGAATTTAGAACAACTGAAAATGCAAAAAAAAAATGGACTTGAGCAGCCTACCTCACATTATATACAAAAATAATCTGAAATGGATCAAAGACTTAAATTTAAAATGTTAAAATTATAAATCTCTTAGGAAAAAAATAAGTAAATCTTCATGACCTTGAGCTCAGCAGTAGTTCCTTAGATATGACACCAAAAGCATAAGCAAATGAAAAAATCAGATAAATGAGACTATGTTGAAGTTAAAAACTGTAGTTCAAAAGATGTTCTCAGAAAACTAAAAACAAAACCCACAAAATGGGAGAAAATATTTATATGTTACATGTCTGATAAGGATGGATTAGTTTTATCCATCATATATACAGAACTCTTGCTCAACCATAAAACAATTCCTCAGTTTTATTTAATGTGTAAAGGAAATAAAAAAGACATTTCTCCAATAACAAGACATTTGTCCAAAAAATAGCATCATCCAATAAACATATGAAAAAAATTCAACAGTAATTATTAAAGAAATGCAAATCAAAATCATAAGATATCACTTCACACCTAGTAGGATGGCTATAGTTTTTAAAAAGTACAATAAAAAACTACTTTTAAGGATATGCAGAAATTTGAGCTTTCATACATTGCTGGTGGAAATTTTAAAATGTTGCACCTGCTTTTGAAAGCAGTTCTTTGAAAAGTTTAATATTGAGTTCTCATGTGTAGCAATTCTACATCTAAGTATACACCCAAAAGAATCAAAAGTGTACCCACACAAAAGCAAAGGTTCCTAGCAGCTTTGTTTGTTATAGCCAAAATACAAAAACTAGAAATCTTGCTTGCCAAACAGCCCACTGCCTAAGAGTTAGGGCTGACTTTGAGATTCAATTGGTCTGGTTTCCAAACCCATTTCTGTTTTTTATTACTGTGAGACCTTTAACAAAGGTTTTAACCTCATTAGACCCCAGTTTTCTCATCTAAAAACTATGACTAATAATGTTACCTAGCTTACTGTGAAGGTTAAATGAGATTATACGTGTCAAACATGTGTAAGTGAGATCTTGAGAAATTACTGGGTAGTTAGTGGTTTTCCAAAGCAAATGTGGAGAATTTTACAAAGTAGCTTGTAAATTGTTATATAGTTTTTTTGAGTTAAAATTTAAGGTATTTTAAAAATAAGATTCCTTTGTGCTTGTAGAGATCTTTATTGCAAAGAAGTGAATAAGAAAGAATTTTTCCCCCAGTGAGCTCCACCACTATTAGGGGAGAAAGCAACATGTTCAAATATTGTACAGAACTCTAGTAACTCACCAGACAACCCAAAAAAAGAATGTCATTGTGAGTAACACTTTAAAATGAAAAACAACTCTTATAGAGGACAGACTTTATTACTTCACTCACTTTTACCAGAGCACACCATTGTCACAAGAGGTTAAGTCACTTGGCTAACAGACTGCACATCTTATTTTTAATCCATTGTTCTTACACTTTTGTCTATGCTTGGTCTTTCATATCCTTGGTCTCTCATTGATATTTTGAAATATCAGTGTTCTCCTTATTGTAGTTCTAGAGAACACCAAGAAAATTACTGTCTAAGAATCCAGGATAAAAGTTTTAGGAACCATCTTATATTAGTTTTTATTTCTCCTAGACTTCAGTTGGGTGAACAATCAATTCTGTTATCTTTTTTATCACCCAAATAAGATAATTCTTAAATTATTTTTAAGTGAAATATTAAATTTTTACTTCAGAACTGTGGTGCTCACTGTCCCAATGGATAATCAATGCCGGAAATATCAGCCTCCCTCCTGATTCAGTCTCCTGTGAAGACTTTATGGGACAGTATACAGATACAACTGCCTAGGTATCAGAGAAACAAAAAATAATGATTTCATCTCCATTAGAAATAGTGCTTAAGTTCTTCAATTTCTGTGTAGGGATACTTGAACTACCATACATGGCTGGTGGAAATGTAAAATATTACTTAGACAACTAAAAAATCTGTAGACAAGACCCAACGTCAAAATCTACAAACATTACCATTAAAGGAGTATTAACATATCATATCCAGATATTCAGGAACTATTTCCAGATAAAGATGTTCTGGGTTTTTTTTTGGTTTTTTTTTTTTTTTTTTTTTTGTGGCACCGGGGATTGAACTCACAACCTTGTGCCTGCCAGGGCAGGGGCTTAAGGCACTGAGCCAAACTTCCAGGCCTGGTTTTTTGAGGCAGGATTGCACTATGTAGTTCAGGCCGGCCTTGCGCTCGCGTTGTAGCCCAAGCCAGCCTCGAACTCACAACGCTCCGCCTACCTCAGCCTCCCGAGTGCTGGGATTAAAGGCGTGCACCACCACGCCTGGCTTAAGATGTTCTGTTTTGATCAATCCACTTGTAGTTGTGTTTTCAAGTTTGTTTTCTTTGTCATATTTTCAACAAATAATTATTAAAATTCTTCTATGCTACTTCTCAAGAATAGAAAGGAACAAATTATTACTACACAAAAAAATCATGGATGAATTTCAAAAACATTGTGTAAAGTGAAAGAATCCAGAGCCCACCCCACCCCGCCCTGCCACAAAATAAGATCACCCATGATATGATGTCATTTGTATGATATTCTACAAAAAGCAACACTCTGGGGAGAGAATACAGACTGATTATTTCTGAGAGACAGAAAAGAAAACAAAGTAGGGACCTGGGTACACAGAGGCAGAAGGGAATTGGGGGAAGTAACGGGTTCTTTATCTTGACTGGGGCAAGATTGCATGACTCCATACATTTGTCAAACACGTGAAAATATACACCTCCAAGTACAAATTGTATTGTGTATAAACTATTTTTCAGTTTAATAAAGAAACTACTGTTTGTAAAACCCCTAACTTTAGTGTCCACAAAGATACACATCAAATCATAAAGAACGGACCGTATGTCAGATGCGTCCTTAGCTCTGGGCAGTGGAACACAAACAAGCTAGATATAACACTTGACCTCAAGAACGTGTATCTAAAGTGGGAGACTAGGACTGGGGATATAGCTCAGTGGCGCAGTGCCTGGCTGGCAAGTACAAGGTCCTGAGTTTGATTCCCAGTACCCAAAAATAAGTAAATAAAGTCAGAGACTATCTTTTTAAAGAATGAAATATATATTGACAAATCTGAGTAAGTGCAATGAAGGAAGCAATGAGAATACACAACCCAGAGACCTAAATTAGAGTTTTCTGGTCATATGGCATATTAATCCATTTTAATCGCTATAATGAAATACCCGAACTTTATAAAGAAAAAGAAGTTTAGTTTGCTCACTGTTGTGGGGCTGCAAGGGCATGATGCTAGCACTGGCTCAGCTCTGGTGAGAAATTCCTGGTAGATGGAGTCACAACAGTGACCATGTACTGGGAAACACAAAAATCACATTGCTAGACAGGAAGCCAGAGGGTGAATCAGGAATCAGACTCAGGCTTTTATCACAACTCAGTCTCACAAGAACTCAGGGTCCCCTGAGAACCATTTTAATCCCTTCTGATTATGTGTGCCCAGGGGCCTCCAGGCTTTCACCCAGGACCTACTTCTTCGAGTACCACCACTTTACCACCACCACACTGAAGACCAAGCCTGCAACACGTGAACCTGTGGAGGAGATACCAGGTCAAATTAGCGTATTCAGATTTTTATTTAAGTTTTCTTAAACGGTTAAACTTGTCTCTAGGATAACAGGGTCATTTAGAGCTCAGAAGAACATGGGTCTTTTCATTGGTCACATGAGCCCTTGAAAATGGGAGAAGCAAAAGGGAAAGTCTGCAAAATAATGAGTAGAGAGAGAAGTACATTAAGCCCACAGGGAGTCTCCTTGTATTAAAATTCCAGGACACTTTCACTCCTGCTGGAGCTCCTGGACAAGGGCATAAATCTGCACGTCAGATTGTTACTCATGGAAAATGCAGTTTTAATTAAGTTCATTTGTATGTTATTAATAAAAATGTGCAATATTTATGAGGTTGGTTCTTGTCTGCTCCATGCCTCTCATTTTATTTAATTAGCTGTGTGTAGGAGGTGCTGAATTGCAAGAGCCCCCCTCTTTTTAATAGTGATATTCCCAGTACACTTTGAGATGAGTTTGGAACATAACACAAAGAAAATTAAACTGTTCCTTTGGCTCTCATATAAAGGAAACTCTGCGGGCTCACGCCTTCACTGAGATTGCTCCCACGTTTAGATTCCATTCTATCCCTGTTGATTAAGATGAGAAAGAACCTGCCTCATGAGGAGAACATTTTCAGCATTACTGGAAAAAATCCATCATTGAGTAATATGTAAATTAACAAGCACACACTTTATTAAAAAACCACCATATGAATACATGCATATATATGTATGTATAAGCACACACATTCTTCAGGAAAAGAAAAGAAGAAAAACCAGGTTTGAATATTCATAAAAAGTGATTAATGATAAAATCTTCAACCTCACCATCCCTAAGCATCTTAAACATGAACTCACTGCAAAGGTAGATTGCAGAAGCAATCATAGTGGCAGCTAACTCACCTAGCACTTGGGCCAGGCGTTCTCGTACCAGCTTTACACGCACTAACTCATTGCAGATTCCCAGTCCCTCTATAAGGTAAATTCTGCTATCACTGGGCTCATTTCACAGATAGGGAAACTGAAGTTCAAAAAGGCTACATAATTTGGCCAGATCATACAGTTTAACAGTAGATGTCCGGCTTACTTGTCTCCAAACATATCACTAGCATTGTGAATGTCAGATGTATGTCAATTATATATAGACATTTATATGTTTTTTTGTTGCTGTTGTTGTTGATTTAGTACCAGGGATCGAACTCACAACCTCGTGCCTGCCAGGCAGGTGCTTATGCCACTGAGCTAAATCCCCAGCCCTATTTTTTGAGACAGGGTCTCACTATGCAGTTCATGCTGACCTTGATCTCATTTTGTAGCCCAGGTTGGTCTCAAACTCACAACAATCCTCCTGCCTCAGTCTCCTGAGTGCTGGGATTACAGGCATGTGCCACCACACACAGCTTAGATATGTATATGTTTTGATGCCCAGGGAAGTAGCGTAATATTGGATGTGTATGTTTTAGATTCCTACCATGGATTAATTTGTTTATTCCTCTAATCAGAGATAACTTCCATCTCACTAAGAAAAACACAATTTGATTAGATGAATAATTAAAACTTCAAAGACACCAAGCAGTTGTTTTGTACATATTCACCAACTGAAACTCTAGGAAATTAAAGTTCTGTGAGTTTTCATGTTAATTAGACATTAAAAGAAGGACAGGGTGAAATTACTCATGGGGAGGGAGGGTAATAAAGAGTTATACTAGAAATGTTACCATTTTATTTTACTGACCTAAAACTTTTTTAATAACATAGAGTTTGACAATACCTGGGAAATTCAATCCTCTCTCCTGGACTCCCAACTGTCTTCCTCTTCCTTGTGTGTTTTATGTTTTCAGGCCATAACTGGGCTGGATGGTATGGTAACCAAGGTCAGTCTTCTCAACTTCGCTTCCTGCTCTCAGTAAGACCCATTTAGTAGGGGAACTCCCGCTCCACTGGCTTTCCAGGCCCCGATTACAAGTCCCGTACATCTCCCATCAACGGCATCCTTCCTGCATTAGGCAAAGCAGTGTGGTGTGACACCTGGTCTTCAGTTGTGTTTCCAGGGCTTCCACACATTGTTTTCCCACTGGGTTATACAAAAAAGCAGTAATAGCGTGAGAAACAAAGATTAAATTTTCTCACAGTATGGAAACAATGTTTTTGTAAGGGATTTTCATCTGAGTGGCATGCTCAAAGCCATATGATGAGCAGTGGGTACAGAACTTGGACAAATCAATAAAAAGGTGAAATGAAAGATATTTTCGAATTCTAAATGACAAAGTGTGAGACTTTGGCAGTGTTTGGGGGTTAAGCAGTGATGCTGGCCAAGAGATATGCTATACCTGTATTTGCTGAGTACTGAGTAAGCATTGCTGTCAAACAGGGAACACAGTGAGCGAGGCAGTTGTAAAACAAAGTAAGGGTCCTTAAAGTGTAAGTGTCCTAACTGGAGAGCACACATGTACAAACAATGGACGTGGTAAATGTCCTCTAAATTAAACACGTCAGTGCTCAGAACAGTGCTGACGAGAAGGCTACGAGGCTAAACCAGACTTCTAGGAAAGGCGGAGTTTTGAAACAAATTTTAAAGATGGAAACAGAAGGCATGCAGCAGTGAAGAAGTGGAGGAACTTCTACAGATGGTCACGTGAAGAGGTATTCTGAAACTTGACCCAGTGAGAATTGAAATGGTGACAGTTAGCTATCATTAATGGGAGAAATTATTTCAGAGACCAACAGGGTTTTTCTGTTTTGTGTTGTTTCTAAGTTAGCTGAACGTGGAGACGCTATTAAGGTGAGCCAAAATTCTTATTTGCAACATTTGACTATGTAATAATAAAACCCACATTTAGACGTGGAATAGAAGATATGAGGCTATGAAGAATAAATGGCTCTGAATGACATAGTCCACAGTTGTCATCAGTGGGAACCAAAGTGTCTCCGTGAGAGAAGAGAGGGTTTTCTTAACACTTTAGGGTCAGTAGAGACTCATAAGGCTGTAAGCAGAAGAGACACCGTCAAAGGTCACACAGTGTATTCAAGAGGTTCCTGCGATGTGGAGGAAGAAGAGGGCGAGAGGAATGTTGAACGAAGGAGATGACGATAAGGGACCTCCTTTCGAGGAGAAGGCTGGGGTGCCACAGTGAGAGTTTGTATCCAGATCATTTTCTCTTTCTGCAGAGTAATCCCCAAAACTTGGATAACATTGTACTAACTACTTATTTTTATTTTTTATTTTTTTTTAATTTTTTAAAATTTATTTATTTATTTATTTATTTATGCGGCACCGGGGATTGAACTCACAGCCTTGCGCCTGCCAGGGCAGGCACTTAAGCCACTGAGCCAAACCCCCGGCCATGGTTTTTTGAGGCAGGGTCGCACTATGTAGCTCAGGTCGGCCTTGCGCTCGCGTTGTAGCCCAAGCCGGCCTCAAACTCACAACGCTCTGCCTACCTCAGCCTTCAGAGTGCTGGGATTAAAGGCGTGCGCCACCACGCCCGGCTAACTACTTATTTTTAATAGTATCTATTTGTGATACACAATAATTACATTCATCTTGGAGAATTGGTACCTATACTTATCACATCATAATCCTTTTTATTTTATTTTATTTTTATTTTTTAATTTATCAAAATTTAATCATGCACCTATATAGGATTCAGAGGGAAATTTGTATTATTCAATGCATAACTGAATAAAAAAATTCATTACCAATACACTACATTGTCAATTTTTTTAAGATTTCAAGACCTATTTTTTTCAAGCAGAAACAAAAAAAATATAATTCAAAAAGCAAAATTGGATCCAAATATCAAATAATAAACATTCTTCTATTCTTTTTCTCTAACTCCCCCTGCCTCTTTCCTCCCTCCTATCTCCTCCATACCCAGATCTTCTTTCCATCTTCACAAGATCTATTTCCAGGTTTTCTACCTATCTTTTATTTTGCTCTTTAAGTGATTTATATTTTGGGTTTCTCATGTAAGAGAAATCCTGCAATATTTAACCTTCTGTGATTTATTTCACTTAAAATGATAATCTAAAAGGGATTTATTCTCCTATAGGTGAGTCAAATTTATTCTTCTTTATGGCTGAGTAGTACTCCATTATATACATATATATGACATATACATATATGAGATATATACAGAAATATATAGATACATATAGATAGAACTATATATCTATATGTCTATTATATATATTACATTTTTTTACCCATTTACCTAGGTAAGGTAAGCCTATAAGCTACTTCCAAGATCTAAATACTATGAGTTGTGCTACTAAAAATATGATTATGCATGTATCACTGTAATATAGTCTTTAACTCTGGGTAAAGATAGCCAGAAGAAGAATAGCTGGGTCAACTAATATTTCTGTTTTTAGTTTTTTGCAGAATCACCCTACTTACTTCCATAAGTGATGGTACTAGTTTATACTCCCACCAAAAATATAAAAAGGTTCCTTTTTCCTCACAACTTGGTCAGCAATTTTTTTTTTTTTGAGTTCTTAATAATCAGTTTTGTTCCTGGAATAAGATGGAATCTGAGTGATGTTTTTATTTGTGTTTCTCCAATGGCCAAAGACACTGATCGTTTTTTCATGTATTTATCGGCCATTTGTAGGTCTTCCTTTGAGAGGTGTCTATGCATTTCAGTTGCCCATTTTTTGCTGGATCATTTGGGATCCCCATACATAGCTGATCCAAAGGCTCTTGCCTGAAGGATACAAAATCAATACACAAAGATCAATAGCATTCCTGTCAACAGCAATGAAGCCACAGAGGAAAAATAATCCAAATCGCTTCAGCTTCAAAAAAAACTAAACACCTAGGAATTATCCTAACCAAGAAAGTAGAGATTAGTGTGATCAAAACAGCAGTGCACTGAAAAAAGAAGAGGATATTAGATTGGACAGGCCAGGCATGGTGGCGCATGCCTGTAATTCCAGTACTTGAGAGACTGAGGCAAAAGGATCGCCATGAGTTCAAGCCCAGTCTGGGGTACATATGAGTTCAAGGCCAATCTGAAGTATACAGGATAACAACAACAATAACAACAAAAAGAAAATGGAAAGCCATCCCCTGTTACTAGATAGGTAGAACCAGTATTGTCAGACCCCAATTTCATTAGCTACATATTCTGGTGTTAGAAATGCTTGTAAAATTAACTGTGTCCGCAGAGAGGCTTAAGCAATCTAAGCAAATTCAGCAGTTCAAAGCTGCCAGAATCCATGCATAAAGAAGCCTAGAGTATTAAAACAGACAGAGAATGGGCAAGTGATGGCACTGTGGAGGCTGGACTTCTTGCTGACTAGAGGATGGGGAAGGAGCTGGTAAGCTGTTCCTGGGTATTAAACAGAAGATAATTTCTGGAGCCCAGGGGATTTGTGCTATCTCAGTGTTGATCACATACAACACCATGAAACTCCAGGTTTGGGGTTCATTAGTTAAAAACCTATATGCTAGCTAGCTGGAATTAGCTGTGAAATCCTGAGCAAATCAGGTGACTGCTCTGAGCCTCAATTTCATCACTTACAAAATGAAGGGAAGTAAATAATCCAATAACAGATCAAGTTCTATAATTCTGGGACACATGAAAAAACAAAATTCAATCTCTAAGGGAAATAGGGAGTCACTCTAGCATCAGGTATCCGTCTGGTCAATAGCTATGGTACTACTTTGCTTCTATTTATATATAATTTACTAATTTACCTATTGCTTTAGAATCTCTCTCTCTCTCTTTCTCTTCTGTTTCTCTTTCTCTCTCCTCTGTCTCTCTCTCCTAATCACATTCCTTATAGTGTTCTTTTCTATCTTAACAGTATTAATCACTTGCTTTATTTACTGTCTTCTCAATTAAAATATAAGTGCCCTGAGAGTTTTCCCTTACTGTAGTATTTCAGCACCTAACATTATCTGGAACATGGTGTACACTTAATAATTATCACTAACTAAATGAAAGAGTAAATGAATGATGTTCCCAATATCTCCAGCTTTTTAGAAAAGCAGATACTGAAGTGGCTACATTTTATATACCATAGACAACAATTCAAAAGCAAGGTGTTAAGGGTGCCTAGTAATTCTTTTGATCACCAATCATATAAATACCAACAGTTTCAAACAGATTTCATTCCATTTAACATTACCTTGTCAGATAAAGTATGTTGCCCAGGATTATAAAACTAAATGCTTTATTAATTAAGATAGTTCACAATTTCTAGTGAGATTTTGGGTGTTTTTCTTACTTCGTGTTTCATCTCTGATGATTCGAACCCTCGATAACATAGAAAATACCAGGAGAAAAATAAAGCAGACTGAGTGAAAATGAGGAATCAAGGTGGGAACCACATAAGGCTTCCTGGTCTCACGAGGTTACAGCACCATTATTACCTCTTTCAATAATCAAAAGCAATGAAGATACTACTATAGCCAAAGAACAATGGCATGAATTTAAAAAGCCAAAGAACAACTTTTTGCCCAAATTTAAAGGAAAACAAATCCTGTACCACAGAGCAAAACTCAGTGCTCTCTTGACTAAGTTTATTTTTAGGGCCTCACAGATTTCAAAAGTCCACCTAAAACTCAAGCTAAAGGTTCCTAAGAGAACGTCTGCAAAACAATTTAATCCCCCTAATAATACTCGTAAAGATTACCCAGCAACATATCATTTTTAGTGATGGAAACTCAGTTTCATCTACAGTTATTTTCTAAAAGAGAAATGAGCCAGAGTTAGTGTTGGAACAAATCTAAAGGAAGAGAAGAAAGTTGGGACAGTCAGTAAATTCTCCAATTAGACGTCACTTTGAAGTAACACTTTTGGGATTGAAGCCTTATTAGGACTGGAGAGAACCTCACAGTTTTTCCAGCATCAGCTCTGAATGCATCATAGTAGGCTGGGGGCAGTAGAAAATTCTGAATCATTGACTGAACTGGCAGTGGAAACATCGCAACACCTAGAAAGAGTTCCGCTGCTAGCGTACACATTTTCAACAAGTAGCCCCAAGAGTACATTGCTAGTTTCACCGAAGACCTTTGGTCCTTTTCATAGCTAAAATAACTTGTCATATTCAAAAAAATTTCTTCTTCTAGCCCTTGCATTTCTTCAGATTAAAAACCGTAATTACTAAGTCACCATGCGAGAAGGTCAACAGGTATACAAATACAATTTGTAGTCTCATTCAAAAGCAGTTTCCCACTCTGCTCCATCTTGTACGGACATATCTTCACGAGCTGCTTGTCTTTCACTCCTTACACGCACACGCACACACGCACACACACACAGTACCCAGCAGAGACTTGAACTTCTTAGGGAAAGACTAACACGCTCCACATCCAGATGAGCACTCACCCCCCCTGGCATCCAGTTGCCTTCACAGCCTTAGTCCTGCCCTCCGCTTAGCCATCGACCTTGGTTTTTGTTTTCCTGTTTTCCTGTTTGACTCTAGCATGATATGTAATTTGTCTCCTCTCAACAGTGTTTCTGGTTCTGATATTAATCTCAAGTCTCCATGACTTCCAGTCTGTGCTCACAATGCCTTCCTCACGACACGTAATCAAGAAAAATAGACCCAAGTGCTTTGTAAATCATATATCTTTCCATCTAATAGATACTTCAAAAGCTTTTTAAAATCGAGACAGGTATGGTACTGTATATAATTCCAGCACTCAGGAGGCTGAGGCAAGAAGATCACCATGGGTTGGAGTCCAACCTGGATGACATAGTGAGTTCAAGGGTAGCTTGAACAACATAGTGAGGTCCTGTCTCAAAAAGGAAAACAACAACAACAACAACAACAAAAATTTTTTTTAATTGAGAAGGGAGTGAACAAAACAAAAATGGAAATTCAGCGTCTCTGAATCATATACTTGTTCTGTTTTTTATTTCTTTAAGGATCTCCAAGCTGGGCATGGTGGTGTACATCTGTAATCCCAGCACTTGGGAGACTGAGGCAGGAGGATCACCTCAAGTTCGAGGTCAGCCTGGGCAACCTAATGAGTTCAAGGCCAGCCTGAACTACATAGCAAAACTCTTTCAAAAAAAAAAAAAAAAAGAAAAAGAAAAGAAAGAAAGAAAGAACCTCCAAACTACTTTCCACAATGAGTGTGCTAATCTACATTCCCACCAAAAGTGTGCTAAGGTTCCTTATCCTTCAGTCTTGCCAACACTTGATAACTGCTATGTTCTTGATAATAGCATTCTAACAGGAGTGAGATCGTATTTCATTATGATTTTGATTTGCATTGCCCTGATGATTAATGATTTAAGCATCTTTTTCATATACCTGTTGGCAATTTTTATTCTCTTTTGAGAAATATCTATTCAAGTTCTTTGCTCACTTTTGATTACATTACTTGGGGATTTTTTTTCTATTTTGATATGCGAATCCCTTACATTTTTTGACCATTAATCCATATCTGCTATGTGGTTTCCAAATATTTTCTCTCAAACTATAAGTGGCAATGTCAGTTTGTTGACTTCTCCTTTGTTCTGCAGATACTTTTTTTGTTTCTGTCTTTGTTAAATTTTTATTTTTATTGGTACATGTTTGTAGTATGATTGTATTCTTCATGAGGAGTGCAGACATATACAGAACATATTCTAATTATTTTTCCCTTTTTAAAATTATGTTCTTTTAATTGACATAATCCCATTTGTTCATTTTTGTTTTTGATGAAATATTTTAAAAATTTAGAAAATCCAAATCAAGGTCCACTACCTGAATGTATTTTCCTAGGAGCCTTAGGTTTTTAGAACTTAAATTTATAAACTTTGACCTTATTTTTGTGTATGATAGGGGCTCAGTTTCATTAATCTACATGTGGATAGCCAGTTTTCCCAACACAATTTCTTAGTTCATTGGTAAAGTATTTGCTTAAGATTCACAAGACCCTGAATTTGCCCCTAGCACTGCAAAAAAACAGGACTTAAAATTATTCCCCATTTATTGTCTCACAGTACTGCAGGTCAGAAATCCAAGTAGGTAACACTGTATTCTCTGCTTAGGGTCTCACCAAGCTGAAATCAAGATGTTGGTCAGCCTGGGTTTTTATTTGAAGGCTCTAGGGAAGCATCCACTTCCAAACTCAGTCTAGTTATTGTCTGAATTCATTTTCCTGCACTTGCAGGACAGAAGTCCCTGGTCCTTCGCTAGCTACCAGGTCAGATCTCTTCTCAGCTCCAAAAGGCCACCCACATTCCTTTACAGGTATCGCCTATCTTCACAGTTAACAATGGTGTGTCAAATGTGCCTTGTGTTTCAAGTCTCTTTGATATCTGCTAGGGTTTGGACCTGTTTAAAGCGTGCCCCACAAAGGTTCACATGTTGAAGATTTAGTCCCCCAGGGAGTAGTATTGGGAGGTATGGAATATTTAAGAGGTGAGGGTTCCTGGAAGGCCTTTATATCAAGTAACTTTGTGCCTCAGAGGGGACTGTGGGACACTCCTCCCTCTCGCTGACTTCCTGTTTCTAAAGATAATCTCTCTCACTTACACACAGTCCTGAGTAATGCAGTCAAGAGAGCCCTTAACCAGCTGAGCACCAGGATCCCTCAAACTGTGAGCTCTTTTTTTTATAATGTTACCCTGCCTTAGTTATTTCATTATAGTTAGGCAAAAAAAGAAAAATGACCACCCTTCATTCCTACTTCCTTCCCAACTGCCACCAGCCAGAGATAGTTCTGCTTTTTAGGGTTAATGTGTTCATAATGGTCCCACTGGATAAAGCAAGATAATCTTCTTATCTTAAGGTCAATTGTGCTATATAATGGAAGTGGAGAAAATATTTCTTTTCTCAATTCTCATAGGCTCTGAACTGGGACACAACTCTGCTAACAAAGTGCAGATCAATATGAAAAAAACAAGCAGTTTTAATAACACATGCTATGTGTCACACAGGAGTGAAGCAACTTGCTGGAAAATAACTTTCAGCTGTGGCTTGAGGGACTCTATCTTAAATATTTTAAAATAAGCAATAAATCCTAGAGTGACAAGACAAAGGAGCAATAAATTTCACACTGTGGAGGCAGGGGAACTATGTGAAGGTCATAAAGTCTGCTCCCCCTTCCTCTGGGGTCTGCGGCTGTCACCTCTGCTGAGAAGCAGCTGCCTCCATTAAAGGAGGATTTGCTCCTTGGTCTTAGGTGGGAAAGTGAAGGAAAGGGAGACCTTTTGTCTGTGTGAATCCCTATCTTGCCATCCAGCAGTCAGAGGGAAAGGCAGAGGGTCCCCCTGCTTTGTAATTATCTTTAGCTAGATAATCCTCAATATTTTAGGAAGAAATAATTTGGTTTCCTCTATTACAACATAATCAGAGATCTTTCATCACATTCACTGCTCCTTGAGGGGGGAAATTTAGAAATTTCGCATTCACAAATTCTGTCTACCATCGGACTTTAACTGAATACATTGTTGAGATCTATCCATTTACATACACTGCATACTTGGTATGTGTTTTTATATATCGAGACATTGCTTTTCCCCATGGATGGTATACTTTGAAAACTCAGGGATCTACGGATAGTCATGGACTTTAAATAAGTGCATTTTTGAAGCAATTAAGAAACTATTATCCCCATTTTAGACTTAAGCACCTAATCCCAGATATTTTCAGTAGGACTTGCCCAAGACCCCATTGCTCCTGGTGGCAGAAAGAGAACAAAATTTTGCTGCTGTTCTTCACAGCATCAACACGTTTAAACAAGGCTTTATTTTTGTCTGAGATTTCTCCAAAGCTGCTGGAAATCCTGCGGGCATCTCTAAGTGCTCAGCTGCCGAGTTGCTCTACTCAAGTACAAACCAGCATGTCCTGGAACCAGAGTCAGACTTTCTATGTATGAATATGGAGAAACACCCAAAACGTATTGTTTAGTGACCCCCAAAACAAGAGGCTGGTGCAAAGAAGAGTAAATAATATGCTATCTTTTCAGGAAAAAATAAAGTAAGTGGAAATAGAAATTTATGCATATGCTTGTACATGCAGTAAGAAGTGCTGGGAAAATGGCAAGAGACTAAAATGGTTACTACTTTTTTAGAGCAGAAGAAATGGTAGATGGAAAAAGGGATGAGATTAACATTATTTAGATTTTTTAAATTTCATTTTTATTTTGACCTCGATGCATTCTTTAACTATTTTTTCAAAGAACCAAAGTATAAACACTAAGTTTTACCTACATTATCCATTGAAAAGATTGGCATCGCTTATTTCTATGAAATAAATCTCATTTGAGAAGACAAAAAAAAAAAGTGTTGACGACAAGAAGGGCACGCTCCATCCACCCAAACAAACAAAATATGTCTGCCAGTGACTGAGGACCACCGGCTCCCAGCTAAGCAGAAAGGAACCAAGGGCACAGGTGGTGCTCTGAGGATCAGTCTTCCGAAGAGACTGATTTATATTCCCCACTCGTTCGCGTATAGACCCCAGCAACCCACCAGAGAGGCCAGCCTCTGACAGGAGAAAACATGCAGGATGCGACTGCCTTTCTCGGCTGCGACAAGGCTGCACTCCTCTGGCGTCAGATTCACACCCTTTTACTTTTACATTTACATCCTTTTGCATTTATATCGTTTACATTTGTTAGGAGATCTGTGCTCCCTTTTTATGTTAATTGGAATCGGCTGCTTTGGGCTCTGACACAGACATTTAGCACTAACAGTCAATTGCTCTTTCCTCAGCCATCTGGCAAAAGAGTTGAAACCAGCAATTTTCTGAGTCAGAATTAGACTTCTGAAAATGAATGTGCACATCGGCAAACCCCCCAGAAGTGCAGAATGAAAGAAGGAGCAGGTAGTCGGATGCTATAAACTCAACTCTGGAGAGAGGAGCTCTCAAAGAGGGGGACCTGCCATACGTTAGCTACCTGACACCACCACCACACTCCCAGTGTGCAAAGCAGGGCTGGGGATTACACTGTGTCTCTTCCATTCTTTCTATCCTGAATGGTAGGAGCAGCCCTGGCTATGGCCCCTCACCCTCCTTTCAGATAGGTGCTCACTTAAATATCCTCCCCTTAAGTGCATGAGCAGCTCCCATAAATTCAGCAAGGACTTAAGACTTTCATATGGCATCTTCTAGTTCTTCATGCTCTTTGACTGTTCACCTCCCTTCCCTTCGTGTGTTTCCTGGCTTTATCTCCCTTCAATGTTGGTGATCCATCACCTTCTTTTCTCAATCTATCTCGCACCGTTACAGTTACTCCCGTTTGCAGGTTGACACATTTATAGGCCTAAAGTTCTCATGCAAGTTAATTCTTAAGAGGAGGGACTCATTCTAGACCATTTCCAACCCTGACTGATTTTTTTATTGGGCTCATTCCCAGTTTCATGGAGGAGCATGAAACTTTCTTCTCATCCAGGTAGTAACAACTCTGCGCTTGGCTGTCACTGCCTGCCCCCCAGCTGACATCTGCCAAAACCTCCTCCCAAAACCAGGGCAGGGCACGTCACACACAGACACACTGGTGTCAGTGGCTCCAAAGCCACGTAACTATTAGTGAGTCGAAAATCATGTTCTTCCAGATCAAAGGCTATGTGATCCCTAAATCTTCCACATATGTATGACAACCCTTATGGTCTCTTTTGGTCCCACTTATCCTCTACAGAGAAACTGCAAATAAACACACAAGTCTCATCAGGTTAATCCCGAGCCGCGTCCGTGTGCAGGCATGCCGCCCACGCATCGCTCTCACTAAGGAAACACGCCCCCACTCTCCTCTGCTTCCATCTTTGGGGCCTTCTTGTTCTGCTGTAACTCTGGTCTTGGTGTCCGCATCCACAGGAGGGCAGGCTGTTGTGACTGAGACAGAACATCCAAAAACTGTGTAGCTTGATATCCAGGCAGTGTTGTCTTTTTTCCTGCAGGTACCCTCTCCTTTCCTTTTTCTTTCAAATTCTTCAACCAACTACATAAGTCTTTCTCTTCTGTAAGTTCTGCAAAAGCTTGCCTGTCTTGGGACTGACAGGCTACTATCATGTTGGGGCTCAGCAAGTGACCCCCCTAGTTATGATGCTTCAACATGCCGAGCAAATAACCACCCCAAGGTCTCTCTGACTTTTCCCACTCTCCTTTCTTTTAAACTGATTTCTCTCCTGAACTGCAGAATGAGACTTTCTTTAAATTCCCCCTCTCTATCTGAAGACCAGATCACCAAAGAGAAGCACAGTTGCCTTTGATCTTCTTACTAAAATTTACTAACCAAGGAAGAGTAAACTTTTATCACAGGAAAAGAGACAAATCAGTCACTAAACCAGTGCCCAGAAGAACTTTGTCCCTGCCTAGTGTCTTTCACTTATGCCTATGTTTATCAGTTTTCCACAACAGTAACTAAAATCTGAAATAAATCAACTTACAGAATTAAAAACTTTATTTTGCCCCTCACTTGGGAAGGTTTCAGTCCAAGACTGAATAGCCCCATTGGTTGGGTCTTTGACAGCACATCATGATAGGAGAATGCGGCAGGGTACCCTCCCCTAAAAGAGACAAGAGTCTCACAGTCCCTCTTGGGGTATACTCTCAATAGTCAGATGACCTCCCACTAGACCCACATCAAGGCTTCCATCACCTGCCAGTAGCACCAAACTGGGAAACAAACCTTTAGGAGAGACATTCTAGACCCAAACTATAGCAGGACCCACTCAATTTGCCTAAAGTTCGTTTACCCTCCCCCTAAAAGACCTCTTCATCCCTTACACACACACATACACACATACACACATACACACACAGACACACACCATATTCTCCTCTCCTGTGGAAAGAATATTTAGGTCTCAACCATCTGGCCCTGAGGTTCATATTTTGTGTGGTTCCTATGCACACACACATGTTAAATTTGTGTGCCTTTTGGCCTGTGACTCTATCCATTGTTGAAAGACTTAAAGACTCAAACCTTTGGAAGAGGAGGGAGAAATTCTCTTTGCCCCTACAGTTGCATTAAAGTACTTTCCCACAAGATAACATTTCACTAGCTGGTCTCTTTTTCTATGAAATGTCTTTTCATCTCTATTTCACCTTATGATTACAAGTTACTCCTCTTTTGTTCAGTTTTCAGATTTCCCTTTGTAATTTTATAATCCAAAAAGTAATTGTGTTTTTTGAAAGGGTAAAATGATCCACAGTTATTAAAGTTCAAGTACTGAGTCTTGGTAAGCAATATCCAGACTAATCCCCTGTAGGATAACACAGCAGATAGGACAATCATCAAGTTTGGCTTCCCACCTTCTTTTAGAGATTACCTGCTCACTCTCCATCCCCTCACTTCCCACTGTCATCAGGCCTTGATGACTTATCTGCAGACCTCAGACAACTCTAGAGCACAACACTGGCTTAGTGCTGGGTTCTTGCTGCTACTATCTATGTCAATTAAGGATGAAAATAGTTGGGGAGAAGAAGCTGTAGGTGACGACTATAGGAAGAAGGACTAGCCACTAAAAGTACTCAGTCTCTGGCACTGGAGAAAGATTGCAACATGTAGTTCTCTTTCAAACTATCTTCCTTCTGTTGATGTATTCATTCTCCAGACTAAGTGCAATGTTACTAAATTTCTTCAGAGACCATCACAGATCTCCCCATACCTTTCCCGAGGTTCCAAATTCAGGCCCACTTGATTTAACCTGGAGCATCCATAGCCTCACGATCATTGCATAAGTCATTGCAGAGGGTACTTTCCTTTTTCATCCTCAAAGGGAAACCATAATTTCAAAGGATGCAAAACAGCAGTCCATGCCATGCCGACATCAAACAATTAAGAAACTTCACATTTCAATACACCCCCGATTTCTTGGTTGATTTGAAAAATGAGAGCTCTGGATCTACAATCTCCTCTGACAATAATAAGAGCCTGACATCTGTAGGCAGGCCATGCCATTGCCTGGTCCCTCAAGGCCCCCAACCACACCTGACTGCTTCATTCATTTTCATTTCCTGCATGGCTGAACTGTTAGTTACAGTATTCCCGGCCACTGCCTTCTGTTTTACCCAAAGTACTATCCACTTCTTATCCATTCTCTCTAACATGTAGACTTCATGTGGCTTAATTCTCCTGCCCCGGTTCCTGCTTTCTGCACAAGGTCTTTGATACTTCATCTGCCTCTCCGAGTCTTTCCATCCCTTACTTTCCTATGCACACAAAGCTGCTTGTTCTTGGTCTATGCATGTTTCTTCAGGCCCCTGTTTGACCTTGACCAGTTCTGTAGTTACTCTTCCCTTAAACTAATAATGCTTCCTGACATCCAGAACTGCGGGATGGTTGCCCAGGGAATTACCTTTCGGTGTTCTCATGTTCACTTTCAGCTTTTCAACAAAGGGGTCACCGCATCAACCTGGCAAACACTGTCAGAACCCCAGAAGCTTCTTTAAAAACTAGTCAAGTGTTTCAGTATCCTAGTTCTAAACCCCTCAGGCCTGCAACCTATGCGTTCAGGTACCAAACACCTCCTGAAGTTCAACAAAGCCCTGAGAAAATAATGAGATAAAACGGCTTGACCTTCAGGTGTAAGATCTCTCCTTTTCTTCCCAGCCTGTAGCTGTTTCAGATTATTTTTATCATTTTTCAAAGCAACAACGTTTATTTCCTCTGCTTCAGTGAGTTGTGCAGATGCAAGGTCTAGAAGGAATATTTAGTGGTCGCCATGGTTACCATTAGTCATATGAAGTTATAGCTTGTGTGCTGATTCCTCTCTTCACAGCTGTAAAAAGAAAGCATGCTCCAAAAGAGCAGGCTTACTGGGGGCTCTGAAGACTTTAACTCCGTAAGGCATCCAGTTCCTCTGATAATTTGTCTTGATCTGTGAGTTTAATTCCCACTTTAAAGATATGGGCCAATATAGTTTCATAGGATATGAAAGCTGAAAGGGAATTTAGAGATCATTTAGCTTCAACCTCTTATTTTACAAATAAGAAAACAGAGGCCCAGGAAAATAAAGGGACTTAATCCTGCAGAGTAAGTCAATTAAAGTCATCAAAGGAGGCCTAATTAGTCAACACCAGGTCCAGGGCTCTTTCTATATCTCCTACATCTCACCTTCTAAATTAATGAGAAATTCAATCTTGTAAAGCTCTAAGAACCACAAGGACTCTCCCAGTTCTACGTGAGGCAGTGAAATCTGACCCAGCACACAGGCACTGAGCTTCCTAAAATCGAATTAGAACCAAAGCTCACACATGGTCTCCAAAACTCTACTAGGCTTGGGATATCTCCTGAGTTTTATGATTAGTTAAGTCCGGATAGTATAAGCAGCCATTACTTCTGCTGGTGCTGCAGTTTTCTGAAACGTGGTACCCCAAAAACATTGTATTTCTTTCTGGGGCCCTGGCTTCTCGTATCTTGCAGTTGCTCCACTCTCTGGGCTGTGTTCAGTCAAGCTGGGGACTAAGGCTATGATTGAATTGCTTGATAACTGGATGTAAAATAAAAGGTATATAGAAAGTATCTTAAATAAGAAGTGCCCTAAGGTCTCCTCATTCTCTGTGAGCAACTTTCTGAGTGGCTACTTGATCGTCCCAAAGCCATTTCCCATAAGTCCTTTGATCCAACTATTTTCAACTTGAATTATAATAGATACACTTCCAAGTAAGGTTTTCTGTTTTATGAACTCAATATTTAGCTAATTTTTGGCCTAATTCACTTCAACATTAGATGATCCACATACATAGTTCTTTACAGGTTTTATGTGTACATACCATTCCTCACGAAAAGGAACCAGTTCTTCTCAAAGGGAAAGGGCTAAAGCAAAGAAATACAAAAAGAAGCTTTAAATTCTAAAAAGCAAAAAAGTGCTCAAAAAATGAGGAGGTGTGTCCAAAGGACTCAGGGCAAGCTATAAGGATATTCACTGGCCAAATTTGGAACAATTTAAACTACAAAATGAATTAACTGACAGTATTACTATAATTTGTCTAATAAAAATAAGAATCCACTAATTCAAATACATAAGGTAAAAGGGCAAACATGTAGTATAAAGCTAGCTAATATAAACAGATGAACTTATAAAGGTTGATAAGACACCTTTTGAAGAAAACATTTTAATAACTGACTCAGGCAAGATTCATCAATGGATGCTAACACTATTGGAAAAAAGTACAGACAGCACAGGACATTAAATCATCTTAATATGTTTCCATACAGGTTGCAAAGAGAAATGGTAATTTTGTAGTGGAAACACCTGGCATTTATCACCTTCTCCCTTGCAGTCAAAGTTAATGCCATCCACAGTACGTGCCTCCTGAGGTGAGACACTACTAGAAACACATCATCATCACAGTAGGCCTGGCCACTGCAGCAGCTCGATTTCATCATGAGAAAACTTGAAGCAAACTGAAATTTTTTTTAAAAAGCTCCTACCTGACCTATTTTAGTTTGAAGACATGTCGTTGTCATGAAAAATAAAGCTGAGGAACTGTTACAAATCAACTAAAGAGACATGACAACTGAAAGCAATCACTGGTCCTGGATGGAATGCTGGTTCAGAGAGAAAACAAACTGACATAAAGACATTATTAGTATAAATATTTGAAGTTTATACACTGTCTACGTATTAAATAAAAGCACTGAATCAATGTTAACTTCTTGAGTTTGATTATTATACTTGAATCTGTAAGAGATAAAGGGATATGATGAAATTAACACTCAAAGGGGGAGAGCAGAATAGTAAAAAAAAAGAGGCAAAATGTTACTAGATTCTAGTTTCTAGATGCTATAGAGAGGTAGGTTTTTGTATTGTTCTTAAAACTTGTGTGAATTTGAAGTAGTTTCAAGACTAAAAACTTTAAAACTGTCTTTAATTTCAAGGGGTTTATGTGTAAATAGCAGGTAAATGCAGTTCACATGCAGATAATCATTTAACTACATCTTGAAGTTCCAGCAAAAGATACATGGAGATTTATCCTTTAGGAAAACATTCAATAATGTTAATATTTATGAACACTTTGTATACGTAGTTTACATCTTATGGAAAATTGTATTTTCTAAGTACAATACAACCATATCAGCAGACATCCCTGCTTCTTATGTTCCTCCTAAAATATTGTTAACCACCTCCATCAAGTCAAGGGTATATTTTCCATCTTCGAGAACCTTAGAAAGCCTTTAACTGCCTTTACCACTATGCTACTATGGGAGAGGTGGCTCGTGACTTCTGAGGCAAAGTTATAGAGTATAGAAAATTCTACCTTGTCTCTTTGGTTGCTTGCTTTGGAGATAAGAATTAACAATGCAAAAAAAATACAACAGGAGCACAGGGCTTCACACAGGCATTCCCAAGACCACTTACCTGCCACCTGGACTGGAGTTGGGAGGAGATTTTACAGTCCTACATCATCATACCAAACAAGCAGCAACCCTAACTCACCTTTGCCCAGGTATAAGTGCAATCCACACCTATGTTCTGTTCAAGAAAACCTAATTACATGCCTTGCTAATGGAACTGATTAACAAAATAGACATTTCTGGCTAAGCCTTTCAACCAAAGGTTTTGCAAATGCCATATGAAACTACATTTAATGCACTTGGTCTGCCATCCTGGTATTAATATAGATGACAACTGATTCGGCATACATTTTTTTCTGGGTAGTAAAAGTCTGTCAGTTTGGTGCCTTTCTTGATGTTTCTAGCATTCCCTTCCTTGTATATCTTGTTCATTCCAGGTGTGCAGTCACTGTATAAGAAATAATAACACAGCTTTCCTTTTCAGTACTTTATTTCTTTCTGCTTTCTGAAATCTTTCAGTTCTCTAAGACATGGTAGTTCTGTATTCTTCAAATAGCATGCTGAAGACTCTCACAAACTTTCCCCTTCCTTGAGCATTTCAACATTCAAAATTCTGTTACTTAGATGTTGTATTATAGAAACTAAGTTCTTTGATAAGGGTCTATATGTGATGCTGAAATATCACCCCTAACCTCCCGTGTGCACCTAGAACAATCTCACACAGGTTGCATTATATTAATAAATACTTGCCAACTTACTGATGATCCTAAAATACCATTATCTTATTTATATGGATAAATTTTCTTTAATTTTCTACATATAACATTTGAAGAAAAATATAAGTTTCCTCCACCTTAGTCAAAGAGTCCAGCCTGGTGAGTGATGTATTACAAAGAGATGTCCCTGGTCCTTCGGCTGACTCAGAGTGACCTCATCCCTCTGTCACTGGGTACTCCCCACCCCCCTTTTTTTATTTCTTTTATTTTTTAAATTTTATTTTAAAGATAATAAAACCCAACAAAACAGAACAGAACAAAGTCAATCAACACAAAGCAGTAGAACTGGTACAGAACTTCAAAGCAAGATACTAGAAAAACAACAGCTACTATAGTATATCTTGTTACCTTCACAATAGTTGATCATTCCATCAGGTATAGTAAAATCAAACCAAAAACAAACAGAATAAAACCAATAAAAACAGAATATAAAATAAAGCAAAAAAAATTAATCAGAATAAGGCAAAACAATGAGAACAATATTGGGCCTCAAAGACAAGACCGAAGGGAATCCCCCATATTTGCAACATTGCTTACTGTCATCTTCCCAAGAGATGCTCAGACTGCCAGCCCTTGGCCTGCAAAATCAACCAAACAATACAAGCATTTAGTTGCTTTATGTACCTCAGTTGCTATCAGCTTAGCTGGTCCTCCAAACCAGCAAACTGTTTATGGGGGTGGGGTGGGGGCGGTCCTTGATTCTTAGCCCATGCACTGGTACATGCCTGTACAGGAGGCACAGATCTTTCCCTTCCTGGAGTCCACGCCAGTTGCGCACCACTCACCAGGAAGGCAGGCTAGTTGTCTTCTGGTTGGAAGCACCCTGACCCAACATGGCAGGTTCCCGGGAGGCATGGTTCATTCCCTCCTTCCCTCTTACTGTCACATTTAAGATAAATTAGGTAGATTCTGTGTCTTCTCTCCTCTCTTTTAAATCGGTGTGAAGTTTGGGAGAAATACTCTAATTCTCCTACTCTCTATAAACTTTAATTAAGCTAGTTTAAATTCAGTCAGACAAGTTAAACTTTTTTAGACTATAAGAAGGCATTAACATCTCTGTTAGGGGATACCTAAACATGGACTTTATCTAGCACAGGGTACTACTGCAAATGTAGGAAAGGATAACAACTTCACCTCCCCAAGGACTCAAGTAACTGTGGCATCTATTAAAAATGAAAAAAGACATTAGAAAAGTAAAGGAGGAACCCCTTGTCTCCCAGGGAAAAAGAAGATGCTCAATCTCTGGAGATGTATGCTGGCATATAACTTACAGTTCATGGTCTGAAAGTGACTTGTGTCACCACTGAGACAAGAAACTACCTCTTGAGCCAATCAGGTAAATTTCTTTGTCTTTGAAAGGAGAAAAAGAGAAAAGTCAGTGGGATCCTTGAACAATAAAAATAGGAGTTCAGCCCCTGAGTGAAAATCATAACTCTATATTCAGTCTTTAGCTCACAGTTTTGAATACTACCCCCAAATCACCTTTGGGATAACAGGGAAGTCAACTGAGGAAGAAGACACAGAAAACAATTAAGAAGAGAGAACAAGGGTATGAAATTTTGGTCACTCTCAAATGGCAAGATCCTGTCCTAGGCCACCGGTTTTAATTCCATACAAAACCCTTGACTCTGATACTAAATGTGTTCAGATAATTACTTGACCAGTAAGCTACACCAAATCCCCATACTCTAGTGATTCATTTTGAAAAGCTCCTAAACAAGCACCAACTCGGGGATCATTGACACTGATTCTATGAGATTGAGAAAAGAAAACACTTCAGAGCTGCTAATCACTGGGCAGAACTTGGGGTGAGGTCATGTTTGGAAACAGGAGATGAACCAATAGGAAAGATTAATGGGGCTTTGGAAAAGCAAGTTTAAACAATGTGCTCATGAATTTGGAGTAATTATAAACCAATCAAAAAGACATGGCAGTTTTTTAACCTTGTGTTTTGGGCCACCCTGTAAGACAGCTGAATTTTACCGCCATACTACCTTACTGGCTATCCTAAGCCAATGATGATTTGCGAGAGGGAGTTACAGCCTCAATGCTCCCTCCACTAGGAGGAGAAAGAAGAAGAGGAGGAGGGAAGTCAATGAGGATTCAGTGCTAAAGAAGCACTGTGAATTTCAATGGTTTTTAAAAATCCTATAAGGCTGGGCTTGGTAGCTCACACCTGCAAACTCAGTACTCGGGAGTCTGAGGTAGGAGGATCATTGCAAGTTTGAGGCCAGCCCAGGGTACAAAATGAGTTTGAGGCCAGCCTGAACTGCATAATGAAACCCTGTCTTCAAAGAAAATAAGAATAAAAATAAAAGAAATTCCTATAAATCTGCCTTTCACTAAAATAGTTAATGATGTCATGTATCTGGCATGATCATTTTTATAAAATGTTGAATCACTAGAATTTTGACAAAACAGAGTCAGTCTGCTTCAAAATTACAACACAGTGAAGAAAGACAAGTGTCTCAAGCAATGATAAACAACCTTAAGCTTTACGACACAAGTGACTTGACCTGAGAGTTAGAGTAGATGTGAAAATTAAGAAAGTTGATTCATGTTGCTACTTCTCCAGTATGCTTGAAAATTAACATAAGTGATTGAAAAGCAACATTATATTGTTTTGTTGCCTTTCTTTTATTCAATCGAATAAATGTTTTCAGTTGCCTATAATTTTTCTCTATGGGACGCATTAAAACTATTGCCATTTTGCATAAAGAAAGAAGTTAATCTGGAAAAATGTTTATTTTTCATATGGCCAATCTATGGAAGTTTTTCAATGGGGTTCATTGCTTTGTACATTTACTGGGCAAGAATTACAAAACCTCTGTGTATGGGATTCTTGGTGTCTAGGAGAACTTTTGCCAAATCTTAAAGTCAGCACACTGAATTTTTTTTTAATCTCAACAGTTGATGGTTTAAGATGAAACCCAAAGAAAGGGGCACAGAGGCAGCCTCATTGCTCCACGTTCAAGCCACACTTGGGATCAAGAGTTATTTTTATTTGGGGAATTAGGCAAGGTACAGCTCTAAAAGCATCCCATAAGGGTACAGAGTGAAATTAACCACTAAATTGAGTGGCATGAACTCTGTTAAAGCCAGCTGCTAAAAAAGAGGCAGCTACATACACACACACACTCATACACACACACACACACACCGCTCAACTTCTAGGACTAGGGAAGACAGGAACTTAACAGAGATCAGACCCAGCCTCTGAGGTTGTCTAAAGAGATTCCCCCACAGAACATCAACCTGTAAATCGTAAGAGGGAAACCCTAGGTGCACAAATGGAAAGGAACTTGACCCATTCACAGTCTCATGAAGAACAGAGTAACACTGTGGGGGCTTTTGCAGCCAGCATGGTCATGAAATTCCATATCCCTCAAACATTCCGCAGTTACAGGCTTCCAGTTCTACTTAGTCTTAGGAGAGATGCAGAGAATCTCGTGGGCACCTGAGGATGCACTTGGAACCACTAGGGCTGGTGGCAATGGGTCAGCAACCATTCCAGGTGGACCCTCTGGGGCTGGAAAAAACAACTGGTCCCAGCTGGATCAGGCTCTTGGCTCCAGCCAAACATCCTGGGCTGAGATGGTCTGTGATGCCAGGGAGATGGAACATTCTGAGAAGAATGAGAAAGGTATCAGCCTCTCAGGCATGGCAGCCAGGCAGCCTGCTTGGAGCATGGCAGGCATGCGTCAGAGGCAGGTGGAGGAAGGACTGAGGAATGAGGATAAAGGAAGGGCTCTTGGGAGCTTTCCACGTCTTTAACAGTGGAAAAGGCTGTATTGCCAGGGACCGCTATGACCACAACCCACATGGGTTCTCCAATGGATTTTGGCCCCTGTGGTTAGTACACAGCCATGAAGAAAATAGAGCAAATGTCTTCTTTCATTTTAAATACAATGCTGTAAAATGCAAAGGAGATTTGTAAAATTTTTGATTTGTTTGGCATACACTACATACTAGACACTCTGCTAAGCGCAGGATTTTTTTTTTCCATTAGCCAACAGGGAAGCAGATACTAACACCATTAAGTAATTCTCCCCCTTTCTCCTTGCCCCCTTAAGGTACCGTATCTCTGGTTCTAAAGCCTGCCTGATCCCATGACACTGGTTTTCCTCATCAAAGTACAGCCTCCAGTCTTAATCTTTGCAGTGATAAACTTTCTATTATCTGGCTATGTAATACTGGTATCAGAAAAGTCATTAAATATCTTGAGGCCCTTTTTTTTCCATTTGTGCCTTCAAGGAATAGAAGTCCGAAACCTCCAAGGTCCCGCTCTGAAACACAGAGCAACCAGCTCAGAGCTCTGTCTCCACGAGCTAATTAGAAACAGGGATTCTTCCATCCTGGAAGGGGAAACAACGTTAACCACTGGAGGCCAGTGGATCATGAAAAATCACCCCAGGCAATATGGAGCTTGTCGTGCTCCATGATTAAATGAATGGGGGAGTTTGCACGTCCAGCAAAAATCCTGCACTGGTCTGCAATAAAACATTCACCCAAGAGGGGAAGTGAAATCGCATGATTTATGAATTGCTAGAAATGGCATTCCTCTCATGTTTCTATAGAGCACCCCAGTGTTATAATTAAGGCATTCAGTGGGGAACCTCTGCTCCCTGCTAACTAAATGAATTCTGATGTGCTTGAATCAGTAAAAAGTATGATCGTATGATAGTTCTGATTTCTAGTGTTCCTGCTTGATCATGTCAACAAGTTTCCCTCAGCTTGGATTTGATTGTCTAATTAGAACCTAATTTCTGAGCTTTTTATGAATAACCAATCACCTACTCTAAGTATGATTTTTTCTTACCTAAAGATAATTTTTCATATGTATCTGTGCCCCCAAAAAACTAAATAACATAAAAAGAGAACATAATTCTGCATGTGGAGCTGAAACTGACCCATGGAAAATCACCTGATTGTAGCAATCACAGTGAGCCATGGACATAGTGGAAAATGTGAAAGTTTTCTTAAGTTCTAAATAATTTGTCCAGGATCCTCTAACTGCATTGAGAATCCATTACAGCTCTGCAGTTTTCTAGGATTTGACCTAGGGCAAGCTATGGAATTGCACTGAACTTTAATTTATTCACCTAATAAGAGCCACAATCAATAACCATTACACAAAATTAGTGTGACGATACAATGTGTTTATTTATGTTAAACTCTAGCAGTTTTCTGGCACAATCTTCCTAAAAAAATAACGAGCACCATTTATTATATAGCCGCTGTCTGCCAGGCTAAGAACTTCACATAATATGAGGTTTAGAAGTCACATGGATCCTGCAAAATGAGTCCTGTTTATTAACTGTGTCACACTGAAGAAGAGAATGAGGCACAAAGAGGCAAAACCACTGGACCGAGGTCCTCCTTCCAGGTAAACAGACCTGGGAAAGCTACTGCATCTTGTTATTTTCAAGTTCATCAGAATAGATGAGTATCATAAATGTCTAATTTGAAATCTATATTCCTCTTGGACAACAGTGAATTCATTTAAGAGAAAAACATCATCAATGAAGAAAGAAAATTTCCCTAATGATATGCTTGAGGGAAAAAAAGAATTCAAAGTCCCTTTCATATCCTCCTGCTCAAAAATCATGTTGGCAGATGACTTGATATGGAGAGAGTTAAAGCGATATAAAGAGGCACAGCCACGGGGCACAGACCTCGGCTGGAGCCCCAGGGTTACTGCTCTCCTAGATTCATGCTTTCTACAGTGGCCTCAGCCTGGAGCAAGTAGACGGTCCTTACTTTCATGGGAAGCTTAGGAACTGAATTCATGGGCCAGTTTCTAAAGACAATTGAGTCATCAAGAAGATTTTACTCATTAATATTAGAAATGGAAAGCTGCTGCACAACCCGAGCTGAAAGAGGTCTCAGGTAGGTAAGTTCACACACTGCTAAGCGTCATCCGACTGCCGGTACCAACTGGAAATTAGAGTCAACACCAAGGTAAACTTGCAACAAAATTTCTTTAAGAAATTTGAGGTCTGTGAATTCTGTCATGCCTCACATCTCAAAAATAAGACCCATCTTTCCTGTTCCTAGCCACTAACACTAAACTAAGATTTGGACGGGGGAAAAAGCAAACGCCCCCAATCCCCTATTCATTCCAAAATCTTTGTGCTGTCCCCTCTAACACTCATTTTCCAAGTGTCAAAGTTTAATGCACTTCCAACCTCCAGAAGGGACTCTCCACCACCCAGCTGGGCTCACACCTCGTCCCCCTGCTGGGTGTAATTGCTGCTCCACAGGCCCCTCCAGGGCAGCTTTTGTCTTTTGATTCTGGGGCCCTGGGGCTTGGAGACAGACAGTATGCTCCTACCTTTCTAGTATTCTACTAAATTGTTCCTCTCTTAACTAGCAAACCCTCCACTCCACAACTGTGCCTTCTAGTGTATGACTAGCCCTAAATGCCTTTCTCTTATTGTCATCAACCACCTCCCTCACGTTTATCCCCAAACTTGAAACAACACCTGATTCACACTCTTCTCCACACCCAGTTACAGTATCATCCTGGGTGATTTCAGAGTCCATTACATACCTCCAAAAATGCCTTACTCCAAAGCTCCTAGGTCTCCTTACTCTGATAACCTTCAATTTTACTCTAATTCTGTCAACCACATGCATAACCGCACCTTGAAACTTGTCATCTCACAGGATTGCTTCACTGATGAAATCTTAATCTCCAATATCCCACAGACTGACCTCACAACCTACTTAAACTTCATGTGCTCTCTGTTAATTTCTTTCGACTTGTTTTTTCAAC
The DNA here is from genome assembly GCA_004363535.1 of Dasyprocta punctata. Lineage (NCBI taxonomy): Eukaryota > Metazoa > Chordata > Mammalia > Rodentia > Dasyproctidae > Dasyprocta > Dasyprocta punctata. Next base: position 2,169 of record RJWM01022320.1, on the reverse strand, counting down.
TTCATGAAAAATACTAGTCCCCTGACCCATTTTCCCATGCATCTATTTTCCTCTATCAGTTCTTTTATGTCTTCTTCACTTAATGTTTCAGCCTGAACTATATAGTTTCATTCTTTCTCATATTAATATTTTTCATTTTCTTGCTCCATTGTGCTTCCTCCAAATGAGGAAACTTGAACCACTCCTGCACCTGTCTCTTCTCTCTGATCTTATACTCACTAGCTAGGCAAAGCAGGAGAAAAATTGTACAACAAACCCAAGATCTTCATTCCAGCTATTACCTCTATGAATATCTATGTGTACATAGTTCTTCCTCACTGTCATTCTCCTCACTCATAGTAGATATTCTTAGGTCGACGTTCACCAAGAAAAGAGAGGAATCGGGCAGGAATTCTGTCACCTTCCAGTGCCTCTCCTCCCTCCATTCCATCAACCATATTTCATCAGCATCTTTCCTAACCTCCTTCTCACCCATCCCAGCCACAGAATCGTTTCTCTTGCCCAAAACTAGCTCTACAGCCCTAGCTACTTTTCCCCTTTCTCCTGCTTCTCTACAGTCTTTAGGTCAAAGAAATTGTAAAATATCATGAACTGAATCAAAACAGAAATGTAGAACTTTGCAAGATTCCACTAAATTATTACTTAGGGAAAACATTTCACTGATTTAACATATTAGAAAAGACTTCAAATCAATGAACTTAGTTCTACTTCAATAAACTAGATTTAAACAGCACAAATGCTTCCTAAAATAGATGAATGCAAATAATAAAGATGAAAGCAGGAGTTAATAAAATTAACACAAAAATAGTAGAGGAAGTCATATCGAATGTCTTTTCTCAAGAAGACTAATAAGTAAAGTTTACTTCTCTAGATAGATTGATCAAAAATGAAAAAGAGGAGACATAAATTACCAATTTTTGGGATAAAACAAGTAATTTTTGAAAGATTTATGATAATATTATACAGAACTTTGTATCAATAATTTGACAGTTTAAATGAAATAGAAAATTCCTTGAAAACTCAAACTGTCAAAGACTACTTAAAAAAATAAATTTTGGGCCAGGGATATAGCTCAGCGGCATAAGCACCTGTCTGGCAAGCACGAGATCATCAGTTCAATCCCCAGTACCGAAAAAAAAAGTCTTGTCAATAGCCACATATTTACTAAAGAAATTGAATTTACAGTTCAAAACCTTCCCATAATGAAGACTTTAGGTTCAAATGGCTTGTTTGTGAATTCTTTCAAATATTTAAGAAAAAAAATACTAATACTGTACATAGAAATACAGTTAATTTTTGTATACTTACCTTGATAAATTTACTTATTTTTCTGATATATTTGTATGTTTCATTCCATACAGACACTTCCAGAAAATTGAAAAGAAAGTAATGCTTCTCCATTCAGAGTCCAAAATTATAAAAAATACCAAAACCTGAAAAATAAACATTATATTTCAATAGTCTTCTTAAATGTAAATGCTAATAGCCTCTATAAAACTGTATCAAATAAATCAACAATGCATAAAAAGGGCAATACAACATGAGCAACAAAACAAGAAGGTTGATACCACATTCAAGAATTTTTGATGTTACTTATCATATTCACAAAATAAAAAACAAAAAATACATGATCATCTCAAAAGACAACACAAATACTTTTTCTGAATTTTTTCAAATACATAAAAAGTATTTAAACTGGGTGTGGTGGCACATGCCTATAATCCCAGCACTCAGGAGGCTAAGGAAGGAGGATTGTTGTGAGTTGGAGACCAGCCTGGGCTACAAAGTGAGCTCAAGGCCAGCCTGAATTGCATAGCAAGACCCTGTCTCTAGAAAACAAAAAAAGAAAAAAATTTTGACAAAACCTCAAATCCTTTCTTCATAAAAGTTTTCAGTAAACTAGAAATTAATTTCCTCAACTTTTTTTTTAAATTTTATTTAAGCGAAGAAAAACAAAACAAACAAAAACTACAACAACAACAAAAAAACGACATATATAGTAAAAACAACAAGCAAAAGAGACAAGCAAACAACTAGCATAAATACACAACATTGCAGGTTTACAAAACCGGAAGATAGAAGCTTGACAATGGTTGCAATTTGCACATCGTTATCTTTAAAATGGTTTCTTACATTAACAGATATAGACATGCAAGATTGATCCAATCA
>RJWM01022319.1:0-33889 GCA_004363535.1 Dasyprocta punctata | reverse complement strand
GGACTCCATTCCTAACAGAGCTGCTCCATCCATACACAGGGTGTACTCAGCATCTCAGGGGGTTTATTTTTAAGTCTGGTCAGCTTGAGAACAGTTCATCAGTCAGGCAGTCATGGTCTGGAGGGCCCGGCTTTGTGGGCGGGTATGTGGCAGAAATGAGTGGTTTATCACCAAAAGACTGGGTGACTCAGCTGTTGGAGCCACAGTTAGGTCCAGCACAGCATGTGGCACCTGGACAGCGAGGTCTCAGCCTAAGGTAAACTTGTCAGTTTCCTTGATCAGAAGGACTGTGGTTGTTCCAGGCATAGAGGGGAGGCAGCCCTTAGAGACCAGACCCAAGGATCTGCACAGGTGGGCCCTGGGCACTCCCAGGGGCTGCCAGTGGACCTAAGCATCTGTGACTAACAAGTTGAATTCCGGTTACATCTGGAATTCTCAAGGTCGGGGCTGTAGGGAAGGCCTCTTAATGTCATTGAAGGCTTTTTTATTCTGAGTTCCAGTCAAAAGTGTGATTCCAGATATCTGACTTTTTGTTTGAAAATTTGTGCCTTTTTCCAAAATACCTTGTAGCCAGTTTCTGCCAGGTATTACAGCAGAGCTTCCTGTCTTCCCAGCAGGCAGCTTGAGTGTTATTAATTAGAAGTGCAGAGATATTTTGTGCTGGGAAACTAGAGAGATCAGCTGTGAGGGCTTCTCCAAAGAGGGCACACAAGTTTTTAAAATTCTGGGAAACTGAGTCCAGGTCAGTTGACTTTTGAGTTTAGGACTGGGATCTTTCCATTTAAAAATGAAGGGGGGTGGTGGCTGACAGAGAAATATGGCGGTGCTTTTGTTGAAGGACACATAGAGTAACTGGATGCTGAATCTTGGATGCTTTGGTCCTGGGTTTCTTAACTTCCTTGTTTGAGGGCAAACATCTTTTTTTTTTTTTTTTTTTTTTTTGAGATAGGGTCTTGCTATGCAGCTCAGTCTGGCCTTGAGCTCATTTTGTAGCTCAGGCTGGTCTTGAACTTGCAACGGTCCTCCTGCCTCAGCCTCCCGAGTGCTGAGATTACAGACATGCACCACCATGCCTGGCACATTATCTTTAAAGAGATTAAAAAGTTTTCAGATTCTGCTAGCTCTTTTGGGATCCAGGGGGTGAGGAACAGTAGTGACAGTCAATCTAGGGATATCCTTCTCTCCTTTTACAATACCCGAGTTGGGAACACTCAGATTGGCATCCACAAAGCAACCCTGAACCAATTAATATTTTCCTTTATCTGCTTCTCTTTGATCTATAATAGGAATGCCCCTTACTCAGTAAAGCTCACTTGGCCATGAGTCATGGACACCCTGCTTCATGGGGAAATCTTTTTTTTTTTTTTTTTGAGGCACCGGGGATTGAACTCACAACCTCGCGGCTGCCAGGGCAGGCGCTTAAGGCACTGAGCCAAACTCCCAGCCCAGGTTTTTCGAGGCAGGGTCGCACTGTGTAGCTCAGGCCGGCCTTGTGCTCGCATTGTAGCCCAAGCCGGCCTCGAACTCACAACGCTCCGCCTACCTCAGCCTCCCGAGTGCTGGGATTAAAGGCGTGCGCCACCACGCCCGGCTTCATGGGGAAATCTTGTTTGTTGTTCCCACCACTGATTTGGACCACATAATCCTTCTATTTTTTACCCAGAATGTCAGCAGCAACTTCTGTGGCCATACACTTCTCATAGAAATTACAAACTTTACATTCATCATCCACTTCCTAGTTTCCGGCAGCCAGTAGCTGGGAAGGAGAAGTTCAGCTTCATCTTGAAGCTACTTAGTGTCCTCCAGGTGCCATGAAAAAGAAAGCCTGAGTGGTTTTTGATCAGAAAACTTTGTGATCAGAAACTCACAGGTGGGCAAGGTAGAGGACACGAGATTAGAAAGAGACAGGAAGCCAGCCAGGGGAGGTTTTCACATTAGCCAGGAAAACAGACTGGCACGGGAAGGAGGAGAGAGATGGATGGGAGAGGGGTTCGCCTGGCCTCCACCCCAGATGATGTTCTTTTTTTTTTTTTTTTTTTTTCTTTTTGCGGTCCTGGGGATTGAACTCACAACCACGCGCCTGCCAGGGCAGGCGCTTAAGCCACTGAGTCAAACCCCCAGCCCTGGTTTTTTGAGGCAGGGTCGCACTATGTAACTCAGGCCGGCCTTGCGCTGGCGTTGTAGCCCAGGCTGGCCTCGAACTCACAACGCTCCTCCTACCTCAGCCTCCCGAGTGCTGGGATTAAAGGCGTGCGCCACCATGCCCGGCTCCAGATGATGTTCTTATTAGAGGGGTAGGAGAGAAAGTGAATGAACGTGTTTCTGGATTGGCTGCCTGTGTGGGTATTCGAGGCAATGCTAATTGCTTCCCTAAGCTCCCACCTCCAAATTCCATTAACACATGAATTTGGGGAATATTTCCAACTCAGGAAATTTTGGGGGGATACAGCATCACTGAAGAGGGAAGTTGGAGGACCGTCTGTCTACCTTAGAGGGTCTGGGAGAAAGTGTCCCAGTGAAAGGGGATGAGGAGTTGTTGAGGAGGGAAAGAAACATGATGGAAGGTAGATCATTAGAGAAGTGAGAAGCCAAAGGAGGAGAAAATCTCAAGGGCAAAAAGTATTTGTAAATCTGTTTGTCCTCGGTCTGGGAACTGCAGCAGCACCCCAGTCCCTTCCCAGTTAGCTCTGTGTTTGGCAATCACAAGAGAAATCAGAGTTAATCACAAGCAAAGCCCTGGCGTTGACATAATGGAGTGAAGGTTTACATCGTGCAGCCTGAAGGGCCCAGAACCTTTCCTAAGTGGACATCCAGAAGAGTTGTTCATCAGCCCTTCCACTTTCTCCTCTGACTCCCGAGGAGGGCTAGGAAAAGACTCAGGGTTAGCTTTGAAATAAAAGCACATCCCAGTCAAGAGTTGGAAGGGCAGGGAAAATTTCTTGTAACAAATTTACGAAGGCACAGCTTGCCAAACTCCAGGTTGGCAATGAGGGCTGTTTGATTGCTTTGAAACTGATATAAGCTTATAGACCAGTTCGGGGATGGACTGAGCTATACAAATGTGATTTTTGGCAAGGTAGGAAAAGGTAAGACTCTAGCTTGGGGGGTCAAGACCACCCTGGTTGGGCCTCTTCCTTGTCATGTGAGAGTCGTTGAGTCTCTCTGTACCTGTTTTCTCATCTGTAAAGTGGGAATCTTTTTGTGGCACCGGGGATCAAACTCACAACTTCGTGCCGGCCAGACAGGCACTTAAGCCACTGAGCCAAACTCCCGGCCCTACTCTTTCGAGGAAGGGTCGCACTATGTAGTTCAGGCCGGCCTTGCGCTTGCGTTGTAGCCCAAGCCGGCCTCGAACTCACAACACTCCTCCTACCCCAGCCTCCCGAGTGCTGGGATTAATGGCGTGCGCCACCACGCCCGGCTTAAAGTAGGAATCTACTCAGTGTAATGTGAGGATTCAACAGGAAGAGGCACATAGAATTTTTAGTTCTACATGGCCCATCGTAAGAGCTCAGTATTCCTATTATTATTACTACTATTATTATTTTCAGACAGGGTCTCACCGTGCGGTTCAGGCTAACCTTGAACACGCGCTGTCGCCCAAGCTGCCTGGCGCTCGGGAGCCTCCAGTCGCAGCCTCTGAGAGCTGGAATGGCAGGCACGTGCCCCCCTGCCAGCTGTGTCATCATTGTGGCTAACAGGAGGGGCCTGAGCTGCATGGCTGTGATTGTGAGCAGACAGCCTGGTGCCTTTGTCTCCCTGCTCCAGCCTTGCCTGCTGTGGTCTGCTTCCACGTCCAGAGGGGCCCACAGTTCAGCCCCAGTGAATCCCAGGAACCTCCGTGTCGTCTCAGCTGTGAATCCAGACAGACCTCAAGAAAGGAGCCGAGGTCTGTCGTCCCCCCAATTAGACAAGTAAGGACCGTGGAGGAAGCAGGGGAATGCCCAGAAAACAAACTTGTTGACTTGACCCGAAACGACGTCTAGCCTTCCTGAAGGTGAAAAAGAATGAGCCGACCAGGAATTCAAGCCACCTGCCCCTGTTTGCTAGCGTCGCTGACATCAGCTTTTTTGGGTGGGTGGTGGGGTAAGGGCAAGAGCCCATGACAAACATGGCGGCAGTTGCCTCAGGCGCGTCACCTGTCCGAGCCAATCGCTGGGTGGAAAGGAGGGAACGATTGGGGAAGCCCGGGGCGGTGCGCGCGCAGGCGCACTGACTTGCACCTGGCTCTTGGCCGCCGCGTAATTAGGCTTCGCCTGCCAGGATTTCGGTGAGAGGCTGGACCGCGGATTGGGCTCAGGGGCAGGCCGGACCGTATTAGAGGCCGACCTAACACAGACGACAAACTCACTGGGGGCGGGGATGCCTTCTGCCTGGGAGTCGTGGGAACTGTGTGCGGGGGTCCTGGAAGTGGTCAGGTTGTGGACCCGGTGTGGATCAGTTCTGGGGTCAGGTGGAGAAGCTGGGCGGCGGGAGCAAGGGTGGGATCCTTGCCAGAGGGCTCCCAGGGGGAGAGGACAGGGCGTGCAGCGAGTCAAATCCTCGCAGATCTTGGGTCCCCGGAAGCAGGGGTCAGCTGGGGTCCATTCATTGACATAATGGCTCTTAACTCTGGTGGCGCAGTAGAGGCGCTTGGAAAGCCAAAAGGGGGAAAAATGGGATGTTCCCCGCTTTTGATTTTAGGGGTCTGGGGTGAGGCCTGGGATTGTCCTAGGTGTTAGAGTTCAACTCCTCAGGTGCTTCTCACCTGCCGATAGATGGAGATCCAGGACATGGAATAAAAGGGGTCTGAGCTGACCCGAAACTCCTTCGTGGCTTGAGAGGAGCCAGTGGTTGTGGGGTGAAGCTGCGGATTGGCCAGTGCCACTGTAGTGTCCGGTGAGGTGAAGGGTCATTTTCCAGCCGAGGCCTGGGCCTTGCTCTAGGGAGACTGGGCAGGAAGAGGAGGGGCTCTGAAGTGTGAAATGGGACACAGCAAACTATTTAGAAGTCAGACACTAATGTTCAGACCTGATCCAGGACTCCCCACTCCAAATTATGCTTATTAGTAGCATTTCCACTCTGCACTGCCTCTTCCTCTATCGTCTTTAGTCCTGAAGCAAATAGGATACAAACGCCTACCCTCCTTCTGATGCCCTTCATTCTGGGGGCAAGTCTGACGTTGTCACTTTCTTCCCAGGCAGGCACATGCTGTAGGTAAGTTCAGAGAGCAGGGAGAGGCTGCCGTGGCGCTAGTTCTTTCTCTCTCAGGCCTTCTACTGACCTTTTAAGGACAAGTGAACCAGCAGGTATTCATTGAGCACCTACTGTGTAAAGGAGTCTGGTGAGAGGTAGGAGTAGAAATCAGGGCTGGGGCACCACCAGGAGTGGAAATCAGTGACAGTCTTAGCTGTTTGGAAGGAGCCCTCTGACCTGGCCCTGGCCTTAAGGAGCTTTTGGGCTGGAAAAGGTTAAGGGAGGCCTTTGGATGCCTGATACAGGGGCTGGGGTACCTGAGGAAAGGAGAGGACCACCTGGTTGGGTGTACACAGGGAGGCCGTGACTGCTGTCCTGGGCCTTGGCTAAGCAGGATTTGATAAGACTGTAGAGGAGAGGTGGTGTGTGATGAATCGAGAAATGCTGAGAAAGTTTTTTTCTTTTTGGATTTTTTTCTTTTTTGGTCTTTTTTTTTTTTTTTTTCTATTTTACTTTTTGGTATCAGGAATTGAACTCAGGACCTTGCGCTTACTCAGGCTGCACTTCTGAGCTACATCCCCTGCCTGGGTTTTCTGATTTTTGAGACTAGTCCAGGCTGACCTTGAACTCACTGTGTAGCCCATATTAGCCATGAATTTGCAGTGATCCTCATGCCTCAGCCTCTTGAGTGCTGAGATGACAGGCATGTAGCACTACACTTGGGCTAATATCTATTTTGAATCTTGGCTCTAGCACCTGGTTTCTTCTCTGCAGAGTGTGGGTGGAAGGAATAGCAGATCACACGGCTTCAGGAGAAGTGTGACAGCTAGGGATACCCCAAATGCCTGGAGGTCATGTGGAGTTGTACCTGGGTGTCTCAGATGGCAGGAACAGCATGAACAAAAGCATGGCAGTGCCATTTAAAAAGCATTTGGAAAAAATAAAAATAAAAGAACGTTGAGAAGGACTAGGATACTCCGGCAGGCAGAGATGCTGGTGCTAGGTTTGTAAAACCATCAGTCATGCGTTTGCCAGAGGACTCTGATCTTTGAAGACTGTGAAACATTTCCCTCTTGGAAATCTCCCGACTGTCATCTTTGGCGGTGTACCCTGGCCAAAATACATTCATCTCTTCTACCAAAAAAAAAAAAGAAAGAAGAAACCCAGTTTCAGAGATGCGGGAGAAAATACTATTTCTTGCGAGTTTCCTGTATGCCAGGCACTGTGCTTTGTATTTCCTTTGTGTGACCAACCTCACTGCCCAGGCAGGGGGAGTGCTGGCCCAAGGCCACCGGCTGGGACTATTCCAAGGGGAGGGCGGGTTGTGGGGCCTCTGCGGGGCGCTTGTGCGTGGTGCTGAGTGGGCAGTGGGGCTGTGGCAGGCTGTCAGATCTGTCAGCCGGCTCGTGCACGCAGGCTGTGGCTCCTGGCGGCTCGTCCCTGGGACAGGCAGGCCATCGTTCTCTGCCAGGGCAGGTGAGGTTGGGAAGCCTCGGGAGAAGGCTGTTTGCTGAGGGATGGAAGTGGGAGAGAAGCGGCCGAGGAGTACCTCTGGTTCCTCTACAGGACCTTTCCTGTGGCCAGGCAGGTTTTTTTTTTTTGGGGGGGGCAGGCACTAGGGATTGAACTCACAACCTCGTTCCTGCCAGACAGGTACTTAAGCCATTGAGTCAATCTCCCAGCCCTAGTTTTTTTTTGTTTTTTTTTTTTTTTTTTTTTTTTTGAGGCAGGGTTGCATTATGCAGTTCAGGCTGGCCTTGTGCTCACATTGTAGTCCAAGCCGGCCTCGAACTCACGACATTCCTCCTACCTCAGCCTCCTGAGTGCTGGGATTAAAGGCGTGCGCCACCATGCCCGGCTCTTGGTACTCCTTTTATGTTCCTGCTCCTCGAAGGCCCTCTGCTGACTTCGCCTGCCATGCCCATCTTTTTCTTGGACTTGCTTTCTTGAAGAAGAGGCCCGTGTACGGGGATGTTCCCCTTCTCCTCTCCTGATCTGTTCCATGAAAAAGCAAATTTCTGAGCATCTTCTGTCTGACAGGCGGGCGTTGTGGATTTCATCCTTTGCATACACCTGTATGGTCTGGCATTTTGCGAATGAGGAAACCCAAGTGTCCAGAAGGGCAGGTGATTTACCTGAGGCGACACTGTTGATAGGAAATGCAGTTGGGATTTTAACCCGGGCCCTTCTGGTGGCACAAGTCACACATTTTCACCTCACCACTCTGTGAGCCTTCTTCCGTCCTTGGCCCAGGGTGACTGTAGGGGGCCGAGGAGGACTTTTATGTAGGCCTGACCTCCTCGGTGACAAGGGCAGGTCAGGGGCGTCTGGGTGAGGTTGGGGACTTCACTCCCTTTTGACAGAGGCCTCGGAATTAAGCAGGGGAGTTCTGAGAGGCGCTAAGGAGACCAGAGAGTGTGACCTGAGTTACGGAGAATAACAGAAATGGACACTGTGCACTGTGGCCCCCAAGCCCCTTGGCGCTGGGCTGTGGGGGGTTTGCTCTGGAGACCTGGCCAGTGCTGCCCAGGGACAGAGGACCTGGTGAAGCTGCCGAAGGAGGGGAGGGAGCACCAGGAACAAAGGGCCAGGAGCGGGCCGGCGGGCTAGGAGGGCAGGGCACGGCCCTCAGTGTGCCGCTGCAGGCGCTTTGGTGCTTCCCAGGCTGTTGGACTGGGATCAGACCCGGTTTGGGCCCTGTGTGGAAGCCGCACCCTGGCTGTGGAAGCACAGCAGGCTGGGCGAGGGGAACCGGGGCTCTGAGGGTCTCGGCTCCACGGGCTGCCGTACAGATGACCCCAGTTGGGCAGGTTAAAGCCTGAAATCCAGGCCATCGTGGGGCTGTGCTCCCTCTGGCTGCTCCAGCTAGGGGAGGGAGAACCCTGCCTTCCCTCTTCAGGCTTCTGGTGCTTGCTGGTGTTCCTTGGCTTATGGTTGCATCAGTTCAATTCCTGCTTTCATCTGCACACGGCCCTTTTCCTGTGTCCACATTTCCTTCTGCTCACAAGGGCACCATCGTTAGCCCCCCCGCCCCGGCTCAGTGTGACCCAGTGACGGGACCGTGACCTAACAGCTGTGCGGACACAGTGTCCACAAATGGTCCCATTCATGGGGTCGGGAGTTAGGACTTCAGCATGTCTTTCGGGGCCCTAATCCAGCTCCCAACAGGGTGTCAGAGAGGAGGAAGCCTCCGTAGTTTGTTTGGAGGAATCCATCAGGTACAAAGGGAGTTGTTTTGAGAAAAGGAGAACAGTGGTTTTGAGACTAAAAAGAGATGGAGAGTCTTAATGCCTCCCTTCTTGAAGTGTGGTCATGGGCCAGGGACTTCTGCATCACCTAGGAACTTGTCAGAAAAGCAGGACCTCGGGTCCTTCCTCAGACTGCCTGCGTCAGAACAGGTGTTCTAACAAAGCCCTCAGGTCACTTACACACTTACAGTGAGAAATGCTGCTCGATTAAAAATCCCACTCATAGTTCCTTTCCCACTCCTGGTCAGCCAAGTTATTAGTCTGTTCACAGACATTTGTGCTGTCTTTGTCTCTGTCTGTCTGTCTCTGTCTGTCCCTCTCTCCCTCCCTCTCTTCTACCCATAGGCAAGCACTTCACCACTAAGCTGCACCCCTGGGCCCTGCCGTCCCTTTCCACTTCGTGTGTTTGGAGCCTTGTCCTCTTTCCTGGCCCAGACCCTGTCTGGAGAGCGTGGGGCGTGCCGAGGCAGCCCCTTTGCTGTGTTCTTGGGCTGTGGCCAGCTTTCGCCTCTGTGAGCATCTCTGCACATGCTTCTTCGGGGTTAGTTCCTTGAGGTTGAGTTTCTGGACTCAAAGTGCATGGGCAGTGGCATGCTCTCATCACATCTCATCCCTCTTGTCACAGAACAGACATCACTGGGTTCTGTCCTCCCCAGCAGTGCCTGGGAACCTGATTTGGGAGGTCAAGTGGTGGGCAATGCTTTGGTGTTCAGACAGCCCTAGTTTCGGATCTGTTGCTTGCTGTGTGATATTGGCTAATTGCTCTGTACCTCAGTATCTCTGAACTTGGGGTTACTGGCCTATAAAATCAAAATAGTGCTATAAACTTTGTAGGATTTTTGTTCGTTTGTTTTGGGACAGGATCTGCTACATAGCCCAAGATGGTTTGGAACTCATGATGTAGTCCAAGATGGCCTTGAACTTCCAATCTCCTTGCCTTACTGAGTGCAGGGATTATAACCATGAATGACTTCGTAGGAACTTTGTAAAGATAATAATGATACTGCCAATACCCACTTGTTTTTTAATTTTTTTTTTTTTTTTACGGCACCGGGGATTGAACTCACAATCTCACACCTGCCGGACAGGCGCTTAAACCACTGAGCCAAACTCCAGCCCTAGTTTTTTGAAGCAGGGTCGCACTATGTAGCTCAGGCGGATCTTGCGCTTGTGTTGTAGCCCAGGCCAGGCCTCGAACTCACAACGCTCCGCCTGCCTCAGCCTCCTGATTGCTAGGATTAAAGGCGTGTGCCACCACACCCAGCTCATTACCCATTTATTGAGCACTTACTGTGAGCTACCTCATTGAATCCTTTTTTTTTTTAAATTTTTTTATTAGTACATGTTTGCAGTCCGTGCATTTCACAGTTGTGTTGGGGAGTTGGTCCATGTATATAATATAGCTTGTTTTTAATTCCATTTCCTCCCCTCTTCCACCCTCCTCCCTTGCCCTCTCCTCCTCTAATTGAATTCTTTTTTTAAATTTTACTTTATTTATATCTTTTTGGGTACGGGGGATCAAACTCTAATTGAACCCTTTTTAAACGTATTTATTTAAGCCGGGCATGGTGGTGCACACCTTTAATCCCAGCACTCGGGAGGCTGAGGTAGGCGGAGCGTTGTGAGTTCAAGGCCGGCTTGGGCTACAATGTGAGCACAAGGCCGGCCTGAGCTACATAGTGTGACCCTGCCTCAAAAAACTAGGGCTGGGAGTTTGGCTCAGTTGTTGAAGCGCCTGCGCAAGGTTGTGAGTTCAATCCCCGGTGCTGGAAAAAAAAAAAACGAAGTATTTATTTATTTATTTATTTTGGCACCGGGGATCGAACTCACAGCTTCACGCCTGCCAGACAGGCGCTTACGCCACTGAGCCAAACTCTGGCCCTAGTTTTTTGAGGCAGGCTCGCACTATGTAGCTCAGGCTGGCCTTGCGCTCGCATTGTAGCCCAAGTGGGCCTCGAACTCACAACGTTCCTCCTACCTCAGCCTCCTGAGTGCTGGGATTAAAAGCGTGTGCCACCACGCCTGGCTTTATTTATTTATTTTATTGGTGCATGTTTAATGGTTACATTTGTCCTGGGGAGTTGGCGCATGTACATGACGGATCTTCTTAATTGTTTTTAACCCTCCCCCCCATTTAATCCTTATGTTCCTTCGCAGAGTGAGTGGCATAATCTTCCCCTTTTGCCTTTTACAGAAAAAAATGAGCTTAGGTTAATTTTCTAACACTTACACTATCCGTGCACTGCGTACCCAAGCCAGGATTGTCGTACCACCCCGTAAGATGTGCAGTGCGGGTGCGAGAGGCTCCCGACTCCGGCCCAGCATGCAGCCGCAGTGCCTGCCTTCCGTCCCTCGACCCTCACTGGTTCTCTCCGGTTCCTCCCTGGCCGGTGGTATCTTGCTTGGCATTGCTTTTTCTGGACCTCACTGATGGTTTCTCGCTGTTTTAGGTACAGACTGTCTCCCGGTGGCAGTGAGTGTTGAAAGGCTTCAGAGACTGGGGTTGGGAGCAGAGCGAGCTCTGATCCCTCCTGTTGACAGGCTCCTTCTTCCCCAGGAACAGGCATGGCGCGGCTGCCTGTTGTCACCAGCCCTCCTTGGTGCTCCCGGGGCTGAGCAGGGCTGGCTGCCATGAGACTGGGCCGGCCCCGGGCCTGGCTGGTGGGCCTGCCCACGGCAGTGGTCTATGGCTCACTGGCCCTCTTCACCTCCGTCCTGCACAACGTGTTCCTCCTTTACTATGTGGACACCTTCGTCTCAGTGTACAAGATCAACAAGACGGCCTTCTGGGTTGGCGAGGTAGACGGAAGGTGCTGGGCAGGTGGCGGGGGCCGGGCTCCCTGGTTGGGGTGGGGGCGGGCCAGGTTGTCCACCACGGCTCAGCAGCCAGGCTGGTGGGGACCTCAGTGACTCCGCCTGGGGACATCGGACCAGCTCTCCTAGCTCCAGTTGCTCCCTGTTCTGCGTGTCTGCATATAATGTAATGTAATATAATATAATATAACATAACATAATGCACCCTCCCGTGTCCCCCCAGCTGGGCCTTGGCTGGGGAGCCTGGGGGGTCCCCTCATCTTTGAGGGGAGGTCAGCAGGCTCGCTGCCCTGTCTCCCTCTGCCCACAGACAGTATTTCTCCTCTGGAACAGCCTCAATGATCCTCTCTTTGGCTGGCTCAGCGACCGCCGGTTCCTCAGCGCTCAGCCTCGGTACCTGTGCCTTGGGGACGCTTTGTCACTGCACCAGCCCCACACTCTGTGGAGCCGGAGAGAGCTGGCTGTGCATGGGGTGTGGGGGTTTGGTGTGAGCCCCTCCCCTCCCTGCTCGGACCCTCGGTGTCCCACCCTGAGCAGCCGGTGCAGGAGGGGAGGATGGAGGCAGAGGAGCAGGTGCGCCCACCGCTAAGCCACACCCCTAGGCTGGGGCCGCAGCGCACCCTGGAGCGAATCCTGCATTCCGGGGCTCCATCCCTCGCCTGGGGCCTGGGCCGTGGAATGGGGGCGTCTCCCAACCCCTCCTCTCCCGGCAGGTCGGGCGCTGGGCTCTCCTCGCGGGCGGTGGTGCTGGCCCGGGTCCAGGCCCTGGGCCGGCACGGGCCGCTGCTGGCGCTCTCATTCCTGGCATTCTGGGTGCCCTGGGCCCCCGCCGGCCTGCAGTTCCTGCTGTGCCTGTGCCTCTATGACGGCTTCCTGACGCTCGTGGACCTGCACCATCACGCTCTGCTGGCCGACCTGGCCCTCTCGGCCCACGACCGCACCCACCTCAACTTCTACTGCTCCCTCTTCAGTGCTGCCGGCTCCCTGTCTGTCTTTGCCTCCTATGCGTTTTGGAACAAGGAGGACTTCTCTTCCTTCCGCACCTTCTGCGTGGCACTGGCCGCTGGCTCTGCGCTGGGCTTTCTGGGGGCCACACAGCTGCTCAGGCAGCGGGTGGAGGCAGCCAAGAGGGACCCAGGGTGCTTGGCCCTGGCCGGGGAGGGCGGGTGAGTGGCCAGCCCTGCCTCTCCAGCTTGAGTCTGACTTTGGCGCTGGGTTCCCTGGCTGACGGGCGGTCGCCTCCGGGTGGGGGCTGCCTCTGGCCTGGCCCTGGCGGTGCTCAGCTCTGCTCTGCTCCGTGGTCTCTGCAGAGAGGAGCTGCTGTTTGGCAGTGAGGAAGCAGGCAGCGTCACCTTGGGCCAGTACCTCCGGCAGCTGGCACGCCACCAAAACTTCCTGTGGTTCGTGGGCATGGATCTGGTGCAGGTATCAGAGCACCCCCCTCCCCCATACCGGACTGCACCTCACTCCAGGGAGACGGCCTCAGAAGCTGGAACTCAGGAGGCCTACCTGGTGATAGGTTGGCAGGAACCAAGTTGGGGCCTTAGGAGACCTGAGCTCTAGCACCTTCTGATATCCTCACTCCCTGTGTGGTCTTAAACGGGTCTTAGCCTCCCCGGACAGCCCCGTCATCACCTGTAAAGGGAGGACTGAAAGAGAGACACCCCCGTGGGGCCTCCATGACCATCCTTTTAAAACACGGGTGCCACACCTAAAATGCATAGTATAGAAGCTAGTCAACTTTAGAAATAAATTGTTTTCGTGTCATGAAATTTGTATTACTAGCCAGGCGTGGTGGTGCATGCCTATAATCCCAGCACTTGGGAGGCTGAAGCAGGAAGATCATTGCTGAGGGTTTGAGGCCATCCTGGGCTACATCGTGAATTCAAGGCCACCCTGCACCACAAAATGAGACTGTTTCAAAAAACAAAAAACAAAACAAAAAAGTAAAGAAACTTGTATTACTAAGATGTTTTCAATTAAATTGAAAAATTCAGCCGGGCATGGTGGCTCATGCCTATAATCCCAGTATTTGGGAGTCTGAGGCAGAAGGATTGCCACAAGTTTGAGGCCAGCCTGGACTACATAAAGGGTTTAAGGCCAGTGAGACCCTGCCTCAAAAATATAAAATAAAATAAAAAAGGGAAAGGAAAGAAAAAGAAAACACTTGTCCCAGTTACTATTTTATCATGTCTTCTAACTTTTAATGGAATTAGATAAGTGCCAGAAGCACGGTTTTAGGTTTTGTTTGGCATGTTCCATGTAGAGGGACCCGGGGGCGGAGGACACACGCTGTCCTGTTGGCTCTGTCCCTCCCAGGCCCCTCCTGACTGCCCTGTGGCTTGCAGGTGTTTCATTGCCACTTCAACAGCAACTTCTTCCCCCTCTTCCTGGAGCACCTGCTGTCGGACCACATCTCCTTGTCCACTGGCTCCTTCTTGTTGGGTGAGTTGGTGCCCTGGGCAGCCAGAGGCCACTGGCTGTGCCCCGAACCCCCAGCCCAGCTGATGGCAGGGCTGCCTCATTGGCCGGAGCCCGGGTGGCAGAGGCCTGGCCTGCGGCCAGCGCTGCCTATTGCTGTTTTTCTGTCTAGGATGTGGGGTGGGACTGTCCTCATGCTGGTCCCCTTGGGGATGCTGCCACCCAGAGGCGAGGCATACAGGTGGCTGTGAACCTGGAGGCCCGCAGTCTGGCAGGCCTGTGTGCGAGCCCGAGTCTCTTTAGGTCTTTCTTGTATGTAAAGTAAGGATGACAGCGGTACCTGTGTCTGTGGCCTTTGTATTCATGGATTCAACCAACCATGGATGGAAAATATTTGGAGGAAAAAATTGCCCCTGCACTGAACATGTGTAATCTTTTTTTTTCTTGTGATTATTCCCTAACAATTCAGTACAACAGCTGTTTACATAGATGGCATTTATGTGGCGTTAGGTTATGTAAGTAATCGAGATGACGTAAAGTATGGGGGAATGTGTATAGGTTGTTGTGGAAATTTTGTCTTCAGATTTTGCTATCCTGTGAGGGACCTGGAACCAGTCCTCCAGGACAACTGTATTTATCTCCAGGGCTTGTGAAGATTAAACAAAAACATGCAATGCACACAGCCTAGAGGTCTGTTAGTGTGAAAGTACTCAAACAGTACCTCTGTGTTTTTTTTTTTTTTTTTTTTTTGGTGGTACTGGGGATTGAACTCACAGCCTCGTGCCTGCCAGACAGGCGCGTAAGCCACTGAGCCAAACTCCTGGCCCTAGTTTTTTGAGGCAGGGTCGCACTATGTAGCTCAGGCCGGCCTTGCGCTCGCGTCATAGCCCAAGCCGGCCTCGAACTCACAACGTTCCTCGTACCTCAGCCTCCGGAGTGCTGGGATTAAAGGCATGCGCCACCACGCCCGGCTTTGTTTGGTTTTTATTGAGACAGCATCTTGCCATGTAGTTCAGCCTGGCCTTAAACTCATGGCAAGCCTCCTGCCTCAGCCTCCTGAGTGCTGGGATTATAGGTGTCTACTACCACACCTGGCTAGTAGCTTTAATACTACAAGGCTGATAATTGCCCTTGATAAGATGACACCTCCTCCTTCCCAGGCATCTCCTATGTTGCTCCTCATCTCAACAACCTCTACTTCCTGCCCCTGTGCCGGCGCTGGGGCGTCTATGCCGTAGTGAGGGGGCTCTTCTTGCTTAAGTTGGGCCTTAGCCTGCTCATGCTGGTGGCTGGCCCAGACCACCCAGGCCTGCTCTGCTTCTTCATTGCCAGGTATGCCTCTGGCCAGCCTTGCCTCCATACCTCTGTCCTATCCCTTCACTTTTTTTTTTTAAATTAATTTTAAACATTTTTATTAGTTCATGTTTGCAGTATACAATGATTGCATGTCGTGGGGAGTTGGTCCCTGCACATAACATATCTTACCTGTTTTCTCCCCTCCCCTCCCGTTTCTCTGGCATTCTCCACTGGCAGTAACCGTGTCTTCACGGAGGGCACCTGTAAGCTGCTGACACTGGTGGTCACTGACCTGGTGGATGAGGACCTGGTGCTGAATCACCGCAAACAGGCAGCCTCAGCGCTCCTCTTTGGCATGGTTGCCCTGGTGACAAAGCCAGGCCAGACCTTCGCCCCGCTGCTGGGCACCTGGCTTCTCTGCTTCTACACAGGTGAGGCCTGGGGACAGACCAGGAGCTCTTGAGGCTCTGGGGCACAGCTTCCCAGGGATGCCAGCTGGGTCCAGGGAGGGAGACAGAACGGCCCTGGCACCTGCCACCTGCCATGAGCCTCCCGTGTACGGGAAGAGGAACTGGGTCTCAAATTCCTGTTCCTTCATTAGTTCATTCATTCGTTCAGCAGACCGATGCAGAATGGTATCTCCCCAGGTTCTGCAATGACGGAGCCTCTGCTGTCATCAGGCGGGGGTGGGTGGAGGTGGGGGTGGTGGCAATCAACAGCGATCCAGGCAGTGGGGAGTACAGTGCTAAAGTGGACAGTGTGATTTGGAAGTTACTCATTGTCGTCAGGGCGGCCCCTCTGAGGAGCGATGCTCAGGTGTGAATGGAGCCACAAGGGTTGGGTCCAGAAGCGTTAGCAGTGAGTGAATCACAGGCAGGGAGAATGGCACGTGCCAAGGCTCCGGATGTTGGGGTTAGAAGTGAGGCTGGACAAGCAAAGAGGGCTTTGCAGATTGGGGCAGGGTTTGGAGTTGATTTCCATCGCACAGGGACAGTGTT
The DNA here is from genome assembly GCA_004363535.1 of Dasyprocta punctata. Taxonomy (NCBI): domain Eukaryota; kingdom Metazoa; phylum Chordata; class Mammalia; order Rodentia; family Dasyproctidae; genus Dasyprocta; species Dasyprocta punctata. Next base: position 17,937 of record RJWM01022319.1, on the reverse strand, counting down.
AGAGGTGGAAGCCAGGAAGTAGCATGGTCTGCTGGGTGCTTGAGGACCTGACTCTGGTGCCCCAGGGAGGCCGAGGGAGCAGCGGGCCGAGGTGATGGCGGTATGGGCTGTGTGCAGGGCCTTTTGGAGTCGGATGGAGACAGACGGTGGGTGTGAGGAGTGTTGGAGTTAGCCGGAGCAGCTGAGGCAGACCAGGAGGTTTCTGGTCTGAGTGTTTGAGGAGATGGTGGCATTCACCAGAAGGGAAGACCGGGAGGAGCGGGTTTGGGGAGGCATCAAGAGTCGTGGCCCGGGATGTGTACCTGTGACATTTGAGGTGTTACCCAGTAGACTCCGGAGGGCAACTGGGCCGACCACATCTGTTCTGTGCTCTTGTCCTAGGTCATGACCTCTTCCAGCAGCCCCCAATGGTCCCTGTGGGCAGCGCCCAGCCCCGGCCAGAGCCACCGGCTCCCGCCCCGGCACAGGCCCCGACGCTGCGCCAGGGCTGCTTCTACCTGCTGGTGCTGGTGCCCATCACCTGTGCACTGCTGCAGCTCCTCACCTGGTCCCAGTTCACGCTGCACGGGCGGCGCCTGCGTGTGGTCAAGGCCCAGCGCCAGAGCCTGGCACAGGTCCAAGCTCTGGACATTAAGACAGTGTGAGCAGCATGGCAAGGCCACCCCGCTGGGGATACTGCCCAGCCTGTCACTTACTCCTCTGCCTTCTTGGGGTACAACCTGGAGGACAGGTGGCAGATGGGAGCCCCTGGGGCTGAGCCAGGAATATCACTGAGGTCTGCCTGGCTTCAAAGGCAAGGGACCTGCCTTTCCTGGGTGGCGGAACAAAACGGCCACCAGCAGGGATGGGGCTGGGTGTGGGTGGGTCCCAGACCCCATGCCACTGCGTGCTATGTTGGCTGCTCTGGTGGCCTCAGGAGCCACTTCTGGTACTGTGACCGCTCTCTGCCTAGCCAGGGGCAGCTGTGTCACCCACTTTCTCCTCCCATCCTTCCAGTGGGCTCTCAGATGTTCCCTGCTCTTGCCACTGTGCCACCTCTAAAAAGGCTTGTTTTCCTACTGAGGATTAAAGCCAGTCATTCGTAGCCCTCAGGTCTGTGCTGTGTGAGGCTCAGGGCTGGGCGTAGTGGCACAGGATTATAACTCCAGTATTCAGAGGCTGAGACAAGAAGACTGCTGCAAGTTGGAGACCAGTCTTAACTACCTAGTGAGCTCAAGGCCAGCCTGGACTACATAGACTAACCTGTCTCAAACAAAGGACTTCTCATTGAGCAGGAGGGCACCCTGAGGGCAGTTTCCTAGACTCTGAGGGACTAGGATAGGAATGCAGATTGCTGGGTGTGTGCAAGTGGCACTCAGTGTGTTCCCCAGACACGACCGTTGGACAGTCATTGAAGAGGACCTGTGCGACATCACAGGCTCCCAGTGCAGGGATCCCCAGAGGAGCTTCATAGAGCTTCCTGGGAAGTTGTTCCCCAAGATTCTAGCTTACTGAGCAGGGGGTGTGGCCTGAACATGGGGGTCTTGAAAACCTGTCATTTTACCTTGCAGGTAGGATTGAAAACCACTGCACTAGCTGAGTGTCTCAGCCCAGCCACTAGGAACACTGGGGCAGAGAATCTTACAATGTTTAAGTGTTTTGTTTTTGGGACACTGTCTTACTGTGTAGCTCAGGCTGGCCTTGAACTTGCGCAATCCTCCTGCCTCACCTTCCCAAGTGCTAGGATTATAGGAATGCATCACCAGGCCTGGCTCAACATCAGCTTTTTTTTTTTGGTACCAGGAGTTTAACTCGAGACCTCATGCTTGCCAGGCAGGTACTGCACTGCTGAACTACAGCCCCAGCCCCACATCAGTTTTGAGAAGCCCAAAGAAGGCAAGAGCTGCTCCTGTCAGAAGAGTCTCATGCATGGGCTTGAGTGTATGCAGGAGTTAGACCCTCTATTTTTGAACCTGGGTTTCAGTGTGAACTCTGGCTTCTCTATCCATCTGACCGCCTGACACTTGGGTCTGACCTGGAAGGTGTAACCACCTGCCCAGGCTGCACATCTCCCCTTCCTGCCCTGCACTGGCCATAGACAGAGGCCCCGCTCGTGTGTCTATTGGAACAACTTTATTTAAGTACACTGGGCCCCACCAGGCAACGTGGTTTGTGCAAGGCTGTGCAAGGGACAGGCCTGGGCCGAGAGGAGGGAGGTGAGCTGCTCACGCGCGCTGTAGTCCGCGGTCGCCGCACTGCTTTCACACACACCTGGCAGGGCCTTTGGTCATGGGATGGCGTGGGGGATAATACTGCCTGGAGTCTGGGACTGGCTGGATCCTGGTGTCACAGGCGACAGTGTGCCAGTGAAGGCAGGTGTGCACCGGCTTTGTACCATCTGGGCTGAAGGCCGCTGGACTTCCTGGGGCCAGGCCCAAGCCATCAGCCCCTGGCCCTCCCTCCCCAAACAGGACCGAGGTCAACAGAGGCACATGGTCACTCCGAGGGGCCTTCCTGCCTCTTCCACCTAGTTCCCTGGTCAGGTAGAATGGCAAAAGGCAACTTGGTAAACTGCAGCTTTCTCCGGCCCCCAGGGACTGGGTCTCCAGTAACCTTCCCTTGCAGGGGGCTCTGCCAAGAGTGATTCCACTCCTGTTTCAGGAAATTCAGCCAGCAACCGGCCTGCTGGTTCCAGGGCAGCGAGCACGTGGAGGAGGGAGGGAGAGGGGGCTGCAGCGTAACCTCCAGTCCCCAGGGTGCCGAGGCACAGCTATGGATAGCGGCAATTTTCACGTCAGTGGGAGTGGCGGGGCTGGACGCTGCGCTGTAAACATTAGTGTGACACGGTGGCTGGCAGGCGGGAGGCAGGGAGCCCTGGGCACCCCGTCCCCTTACTGAACAAATACTTCAATAAATAAACCTGTTAGGATGGCATTGAAACAAGGATGGATGAGAAGCGAGGAACAGGACCTGGCACCGACTGGCTCCTTAGCTCTCGTAAGACCCTGGGGATGGGACAGGCTTGAGCATGAACTCTGCAGCTGGTCACAGCTGGCGCCACTGCCCTCCCCAGATACCCAGCGAGGTCCCGGGCCCAAGTGGATGTGAGGGCGCTCTGCTATCTCCCAACCGGTCTCTAATCGTGCTAGAGTGGTTTTACAGCCTCTTACAACTGAAAGACAAACAGACCAGGCAGAACTTAATCCCAACCCCAGTCCACAGCCCACCATCAGGAGGCAAGGACAGCAGGATGGTGCCAAGGACAGGCAGCAGCTCAGGCCTCGGAGCACCCTGGGGTGAGGCAGGGTGGGCCAGCCAGCCTAGGGTGGGCAGCAGCAAGTCCCCCTGCGGTGGTACCTGAACCCCACTGCCAGCTGAAGCCCAGCAGAGGAAGGAGTAGGCCTCTGCCAGCATTCTTCCCTGCCAGGGCCCACGAGTGGTCAAGGCCAGGCCTCGGCTGCTGCCATCATGGGCAGTCATCATCCTTCCTGGGCCCGGAGATCCCTGGGCCGCACGGCACTCGCATCTGCGCACACATTCGTACCCCCCGCACACACACACAGGCAGTTCCTCGCAATCACTCCGACTCAGGAAAGCGAGTTTAAAGTGGAGTTAACTTCAGAGAGAGGTAAAGATGATGTCTCAACATTAGAAGGTTTTCCTGTGGATGGATCGGGCACCATCTTCCTCATACTCCTTCTTGGAGACCCACATCTTCTTAAAGGTGTCCAGGGAGGCGAGGATTGAGCCGCTGGGGTGGAGGGATCCAAAGAAGCAGTGTGAGAGAGGGAATCCTAGAGCCACTCAGTCCTGGGGCCAAACTGGACCGGGGCCTTTCTTTAAAGGGACGGGGCTATAGGGTAATCGGTGCTTCCTGATGCTCTCCTTCCCCAAAGAGCTACTCACCCGATCCACGTGGAATACAGTCTCTCCTGTGGCGCAGATATCTGCAAAGGCGAATGGGCAGAGGGAGCTGAGCCTCCCCTGACCCCGCCCCGCCTTGCCCCTTCTCCAGCCTCGCCCGAGGGCAGTGGGTGCATTCCACACACCTGGCTCTGCTCCCCTGGCCCTGGCCCCTCCTGGGGACACACACTTAGGCAAGAACTGCATGCCTTAATTTAGGATCCCTCCTGCCTGCAAGCAGCAGGAGCCACTCGGAGGCTGGCCTGGTTACAGGGCAGGGGGCACAGCAGCAGCCACCCAACAGCCCACAGGTGGTGCCCTTGGCCCGGCACCCTGCCGCACCTGGGTCCTGAAACTGCCTGCCTTCTGAGTGGAAAGGAGGGTCTCCCCAGCTGCCCAGACCTCAGGGTACTCCAGGCTGCAGAGCCGGCTGCCCAGGGAGCACAGGCAGGGCTAGAGGAGCCCGGCCCCACCCGGCCAGCCCCACCGTGCTCCTACCCTGATCTTGACGTCTTTGGGGGCCAGTTTCTTCACTTCACTCAGGAGCCGGTCACCAAAACCTAAGTGTGCAGAAAAGGAGATTCTCAAGTCAATCCTTGGGGTGCCTGGGCCAAGCTGCACTGGGGTTCGTTCTGGGAAAGAGCTTCAAGTGCAAAGACCAACCTTTGAACAAGGTGGAGCCGCCTGAGAGGACAATGTTGGAGAAAAGCGTGCGCCGCAAGTCCATGTCGGACTTCTGGATGGCAAACACCAGGACCTCATGGATGCCCTCGCTCTCCTCGCCAATCAGGTCTGGCCTGAAGAGCAGCTCCGGGGCCCGGAATCGAGAAGGACCAATCTGCAGAGTGAAGGGCCAGCTTAACCGGCTGCGGCTGGCACTGAGGTCCCTTTATGAGTGTGAATGGAAGCAGCTTCTCTGCCCACCTGACAGCAAGCACGTGGCTACTGAAGACCAGGCTCAAGACAGACCCTAAATGTCAGAGCCCACAAGGAACAAAGACAGGACTTCTGGAAACAAATAAGGGAAAAGGAACAAACGACACTCCTGGGAAACGAGATCTCTGGTATTATTATATGGATTCCTTCATTCATGGAAATTTCTTCCCATCAGTGGAACTTCCAGGGAGTGGAACTCACCTCACACTGCGCCTGGGAGCAGTTAAAGACAGCATGACCAATCCCTATCCCTAATCTGTCCTCACCTGGGACACTCCCCAGGTGCCTCCGCACCTCTGCAGAGGAACAAAGACTCTGCTTCTCTGCAGGACACGGGGCCATGTGTGCCGCTCCAGACCACCACTTTCTCCGGCCCTCACACGAGTTCTGTTTGGGCCCAGGGCTTTGATGGGTCTGAGTGGAAAGGGAGCAGCACAGCCCCTACCTCGATGGTGCTGCCGTCGGGCAGGTAGTACTGAGCCTTCTCTGTCTCCAGCGTCTCATCCTTCTGGGGGTTTATGGACAGGTAGCAGGCTCTCTGTAGAACCAAGCATATAGTCAGCACCCAGGCCCCAGGGAAGAGGTGTGCCGCTGCAGAAGTCTGCCCATCGTGGTGACTGCGCTCAGCTTGCCAGAGCTGCTGCCCAGAAGTGGGAGCAGGGAGGTCTCTGCTGGCCTGCACTAGGTGGTGCTTGGGACACGAGGGCTCACCTGCCCCACCTTCCCAGTGGGCAATTTGGAACTCGCCTTTCTGGCTCCTGGGTCTGAGTTTTAGCCCAGGCCAAGACATCTTTCTTTTTCCTCGATCCCTATGGTGCTGGATCCCTGTGACCAGCTCAGAGGTCTCCCTGGAGCTGGAGGTAGCAAGATGGTTCCGTCTACTTAGGAAAAGGCATCCTGACTCCCCCAAGGCGGGGAAGGAACGTGTGTAGTCTGCATCACGGTGTCTGTCCCTGGCTGAGGGAGTGGAGGCAGCTGCTTTCCCTTAAAATGGCAGCATTCCAGGTGACTGTCAGTGGGTGGGCTAGGAAGCCAGGCTGGGGAGATGAGCCTGACCCAGAATCCCGGGGAGCTACACCCCTCTTCACTCACAGGTCCCCATCCCCAAGCACTCACTTCTTTTATGGCCTTGACAATCTCGAATTCGGAGGAAGAGTGGAAGTCGTAGCCCTCCTTGCGCAGGTAGAGGCGGAGGAAGCGAGAGACATCTCGGCCGGCGATGTCAATGCGCATGATGGAGTGAGGCATGGCAAAGCCTTCGTAGATGGGCACGGCATGGGTGACGCCGTCGCCAGAATCCAGCACCACGCCTGTGGTCCTGCCTGTGGCATAACTGAGCAAAGGGGGACATCACTGATCTTGCCTCCTCACTCTGGGAAGTAGCCCACTTCTCCCTAGGGCTCAGTGCCCACCCAACTGGAGCCTGGCCTGGCTTTCTCTTGGGCCTAGCGTGGACCGCATACCGGGGAGGCCCTGAAACACTCAAACAGAGGTGCTGAGCTTCCCCGACCCCCAACTTCCTGGTCTGAGAAGGCAGCCTGGCCTCTAACTGCTCCAGAGACCCTGCCCAAGAGCAGCTTTAACTTTCCAGACAAGAGGACACACCTACGGGGCCCGAGAAGAAAATGGGTAAAGGAAGACAAGACTACTGTACTTTTCACTTCTACAAAGTTTTTCCCTCACATTGCCTTGCAGATCTGCCTTGTTTTCTCTCATATACATTTCTTCTTCTTTTTTGGGGGGGCAGGGAGGGTTTGAGACAGGGTCCAGGCTGGCCTCAGATTCAAGACAGGCAGTCCTCCTGCCTCAGCCTCCCAAGTGCTGGGATTACAACACCCAACCTTTTCATATATATTTCTGATGTGAGAGCAGAACACCAATGTTTGATAAACAGCAGTGGGCACTCAGCATCATGGTGGGAGGACAGCAGGGAATGCAGTGGACTGTGGTGAAGCCAGCTTGCAAACCCTATCTCTTATAGCAGCTGCTAGCAGCTCCAGCTGGTTTTTGCCCTACAGGAATGCAGACCGTGTATTACTACATTTTCCTGTTTTTCCAGAGAAGCCCTAAATTTGGATTTTGATATGAAAACTATCTTTTACATGATGGCCTACAGCTTTTTACTGAAATCAAACTAATAATGCACCCTCTCTGTAGCAGACAGAGGCAGGAAAAACAGGGACTAGGAGCAGGGGCCATGGTGGCGCCTGGGTTGCAGCTGGAGCTGGAGCAGCAGCCTGGCTGGCTTGACACCCAGTGGGGACTGTAAGAAGGCTCAGGTACGTTCAGGGTCTTCAGGAAGCAGGCAGCCTGCTCTGCAGGCCAGTGCAGAGTCTTGCACAACAAATCCACTGAGAGTCCCAGGACTAGGACACAGTTTCGGTCCCAGCCACATCTTCCTTTTTAGTCCCAACCGAGAAGCCTCAGTGTCCAGTTCCCACGAAAGTCTTCCTCCCTCTGCCGCCATTTTTAACCCTTCCCAGCAGGTTGGGTGGGGCCTCGGCTACTCTGAAACCCAAAGGCATCCCCAATTGTGCCAAAGAACTTTTTCTACCTACAAGACCTAACTAGCCAGCCAGACTACTACTCACAGGCTAAGTACAGCTTGCATGGAGATAAAAAGAGCAGGCACATTGAAGGTCTCAAAGAAAACTTCAGCAGCTCGTTCTCGATTTTTCCGTGGGTTTAAAGGTGCCTCAGTCAGGAGCACAGGATGCTGGAGAAAGACACCCAGGGGATAGTCAGGAGAAGCCAGATTTCCACCACCAGCAGTAGTGGAGGAAAAGCCCCTACCTTGATGGCTGGAGAGCCCATGGGACTTTTGTCAGACTCGCTCCTAAAAAGGTAAGCTGACCCTGTCATCAACCTTGCCTAAGCTGGTTTCTCAACTTTCCAAATTCCTGCCTCTTCAAGTCTCACTCTGTCCTCACCCTCACCCTCTGACTTCTCTTACTGTCCCAGGATTCTTCTATATGATCCAGAATCAACTGTGTATCTCTCACTGTTAAGATTTTATAGCCAGGGATGGTGGCACATGACTGTAACCCTAGGACTATGACAGCCTGGGGTAGGAGCTCCCATGTTTGAGGCTAGCCTGAGCAACTCAGTGAGACTGTCCTAAAGTCAAAAATAAAAAAGGTTTGGGGATATAACTCAGTGTACAGGGCCTAGGTTCAATCTCCAGCACTAAAAAAAAAAAAAAAAAGATTTTGTTTAGCTCTAAATTCTGAATTATGATAAAGTGACAGCATAAAAATTTGTCCTATAAGATAGGAAATTTTAACACTAAATTTTTGTTGTTGTTGTTGTTGGAGATACAGTCTCACTATGTAGTTGAGGCTGATCCTGAACTCATGTCAATCCTCCTGCCTCAGCTTCCTGATTGCTGGGAATACAGGCATGTGCCACCATGCCTGGCATCTTGGTGTTTTTTTTTTTTTTTGGCACCGGGGATCGAACTCATAGCCTCACACCTGCCAGACAGGCACTTAAGCTGCTGAGGCAAACTCCCGGCCCTATCTTGGTGTTCTTAATATAATGTAAGGATGTCCCAGAGCCACTGTGAGTTCTTGTGTGGTTTGATCATACTATGAGTGATACGGGTCTGTTACATGGGTCTCTACATGTGTGTCATGATCTACTTAGTTCATACTCATATGTGTTAAGAAGTACTAGTAGGGGCTGGCGATATAGTTCAGTAGCACAAGTGCTTGCCTGGCAAGTGCAAGGTCCTGAGTTCAATTCCTGATTACCACCCCCCCAAAAAAAAGTACTAGTAAAAGTGTGTGCGTGTATGCGCATGTGTGTTGGAGTATGTGTGTCAAGCCATCAGGTGTGAGGTATAGTGCATCAAGCTGTTCCTGGCGCTGATCTGTGATTTATCACTCTACATGTCAGTACACGTACATGTGCCTGTGTGTGTGTGTCGGGGGTGTTGTGTGTGTCACATGCATGGATATATCTGAAAAGCATTTGGCTTGGTGCCTGGTACACGGTAGGACTTTAACACTCTTGGCAGTCTCATTGTCATCCTCATCATCTCTGGGGTAGGGCTCTGCCCAGCACTGCACACGACATAGGGATGCCCTGAACGGGCGACCCTCACCTCCTCTGAGAAAGTCTGCAGCTGGTCCTTAGAATACACGTACTGCCAGATGCGCTCCATGTCGTTCCAGTCCTTGACGATGCCGTGCTCCATGGGGTAGCGGATGGACAGTAGCCCTCGGTGCTCCTATGGGCAGAGGGTGGGACTTGCAGCAGCAGGCGGGGAACCCTGCTTTTCAGGCCTGAGCAGTGCAAGCTGAATCACTTCCACAGCTGACTCAGCCTGAGAGCCCTCCCTGCAGTCTGTACCCAGGCAAAAGGCGGGCATCCATTCTCCAGGCATTTAGGCCGTGTTGCACTCTGCCCTTGCTGCCCAAGCAGCTGTGAAGCAGAGGCTTCTGCATTTCTATGAACCCTCAGGACTCAAGGGCAAGGGACTGCCTGGTTCCAGGATACAATCTCTTGGCTCTCACCTCTGGTCTCAGCACTTAAACCCAAAGTTGCCACGCAGCTTCTGTTGTTCTTACTAGAGGCTGCCTGGGGGTCCTGCCAAAAGTGTGCAGATTAACTCATCCCCACAGTATGCCAGCCAGAATCTCCTTTGAATTTCTTGTGCCAAAAAGAAAACAAGCCTATCAACTGAATCGTTGGCAAGGTAGTGACTAGCTACAGAAGAAAGGCAAAAGCCTTATTTTCTACGTTGGTCTCTGCTTCCCAAAGTGGGGTTCCAACTATTCTCTAATACCAGAGGCTATTCTTGGGAGAAATAAACTCCCTATGACAGGGATTAAAGGACCAAAAGAAAGGGGGGATTTTAATAGCAAACTGCTCATTCTGCTCACGGCTAATATGCAACTGCTGGGATACTTCTCATGTAGTGGATAAGGAAGGTCCACTGCTGGCCTGAGGCTTTTTCTGTAAGACTGGGAATTACCTCTGCTTTGGGGCCAATGAAGATGTCTCCTTCAAGGGCTCCTGCCATGACACGAACATGCTTGGGTCTGCCCACACTAGAGAGATGGCAGGGAGGAAGGTCAGTTTCATTTCAGGACAGACACAGGAAGAATATACATACATATTCACACAGATCCAAATTCTACTGCTCTCATCTCTGAGCTATACTCAGCTCCTTCTGCTTTATTTTCTATAATTTCTACAAAGAACTTATTTATTTATTTATTTATTTATTTATTTATTTATTTATGTGGAGACGGGGTCTCACTGTGTAGTTCTGGTTGGCCTCACTGTGTAGCTCAGGCCGACCTCAAACTTGCAGCAATCCTTCTGCATTTGGGCTACAGGCCACCACACCAATACCGAACATATCCTATTTATAAAATATGAAGTAATAGTATATTACTTCACTTATAAATTATTGAAATAATTTTTAAGAGGATTCAATTTTTCTCTCTTCCAATGTGTATGCAGACTGAAAAGATAACAATAACTTTTTTTTTGAGACTCGCTATGATCCTCCTGTCTCAGCCTCCCCAAGTGCTGGGATTACAGGTGTGCACCACCACACCCAGGCAAGAATTTTTAAATAAATGATTAACTCAAACTTCTTAGGGGCTGAGATGTAGCTCAACAGTATAGCATTTGCCAAGCATGTATAAGGCCCTGGCTTCTATCCCCAGCACTTAAAAAACAAACAAACATCAAACAATTCTAAAACACCCACTGGCCTTCTTAGTCCCTGCCAGGACATCTACTAAGTTAGGCTGTGATGGTACTCAGACAGCCTTCTTCCTTATCCTCTTGCTTAAACCCCTTCCCTAGGTCTCCACACCATTTCCACATCCTAGTGCAGTCTCTGCCTCAGGAGGAAAGCTCCAAGAAACTCATCTTCACTAAGATGGGAATGAGTTTGATGGTAGATATGGTTTAATGTTAAACTCCATCTTGGGTGATAGGAGAATTTTAAAAAGAGGGCTTCTAGCCAGGCTCAGTGGCATATGCGTGTAGTTCCAGTTACATGACAGGCTGAAGCAGGGGGACCGCTTGGGTCTAGAAGTTTGAGACCAGCCTGGGCAACATAGTAAAGCTGTCTTAAAAAATGAGAATAGTAAACTGGGCAGAGTGGTACACACCTGTAACCCAGCTCCATGGAGGGTTAAAGAGGAGAATCCCAAGTTTGAGGCCAGCTCAGCCAACTTAGCTGGATGTTGTCTCAAAATAATTTTTTTTTTTTTTTTTTGCTACCAGGGATCAAACTTACAAGCTCGTGCCTGACAGGCAGGCGCTTAGGCCATTGAGCTAAATCCCCAGCCCTATTTTTTGAGATACGGTCTCACTACGCAGTTCAGGCTGGCCTTGAACTCACTTTGTAGCCCAGGCTGGTCTTCAACTCACAACGATCCTCCTGCCTCAGCCTCCCGAGTGCTGGGATTAAAGGCGTGTGCCAACATGCCTGGCTTCTTGGTTTTTGTTTTTTGAGACAAGCTCTTGTTATGTAGTTCAGCCTGGCCTCAAACTCTCAGTAATCTTCCTGCCAAGCCTCCTCAGTGCTGGGGACAAGTATGCACCACCATGCCAGGATCAAAATTTATTATTATTATTATTATTTTCTTTCTTTGAGACAGGGTCTTGCTGTGTAGGTCAGGCTGACCTTCAACTCATTATGTAGCCCAGACTGGCCTTGAATTCACAGTGATCTGCTTTCCTCAGCTTTCCAAGTGCTGGAATTACAGGTGCACACCACCACACCTGGCTCAAAATAAAATTTTAAAGAAGAGGTAGGGATGTAGCTTAGTGATAGAATATTCTTGGTTTCAATCCCCAGAACCAGTAAATAAGTAAGTAAATAAATAAATAATTTAAAAGTGAGGAAAAAAATGAAAAAAATTGTGGCACTCCACAAAATCAGATATTTTAAATTGTGGCATCTGACAAAATCAGATTTTTAAAAATGAGGCCTCTTGCCTGTGCCTTACAAATGACACCAGGTAGCCACTGTCTCCTGTCCCTTGCTTGTCACTGTTTGAAGTACCAAGGCTGACCTGAGTGAGAAATTTTCCTCAAAGAGAAGGCCTGAGTTCGAGGCTGGCTTGGGCTACAACGCGAGTGCAAGGCTGGCCTGAGCTACACAGTGTGACCCTGCCTCAAAATACCAGGGCTGGGAGTTTGGCTCAGTGGCTTAAGCGCCTGCCCTGGCAGGTGCCAGGTTGTGAGTTCAATCCCCAGTGCCACAAAAAAAAAAAAAAAAAAAAGGAGGGCTGGTCTCTTAAAGTCCTGGCTAAGCTACAGAATGACTTACTAGTTTGGAAAGCAGTATTTTGGGATTTGATCACCAGCAAAACCAGCTTTAATCACACCGGATCCCTGGGGGGAGAGAGAGAGAACAGTTAGAACTATCACCAAAGCCAGAGGAACTATGTCCGATGTGGGCATGTAATATAGACACGTGCAGGAGTGTAGGAAGGAGACTGCGTCCAGGGAGGGGCGTGGCACAGGGATGGCGATGAGGGCATCCACTACACACTCACAAAAAGCTTGATTTCTCTGCAGGCTTTTCTATACTGAACGTGATTTCCTTTGGGAATTAAATAATAAAGGGAAGAAAAAGATAGAAAACCTAAGAAGAGGAAAAACCTGGGCGCATCAAAGAAGCCAAGTTCAAGAACATAACTGGGGAGGGGAAAGCACGTGACCCTTTCTGTTGCACCAGCACAGCCTCCCTGCCTCCCTCCAGAACCGCCCCCAACATGGTTCAGTCCTGCGTGCAGTTAACTGCTGACCACACGCTGTCTGCTTCAGGGTTGGAGCACTCTGCTTTATGGGGGCTGGTATGTACTGCTTGTTTGTTTGCTTTGGTTTTCTGAGATAGGGTTTTGCTATATAACTCAGGTTGGCCTTAAATTCGTAAGTGACTCTCTCCACTCAGCCTTTGAGTGCTAGGATTACAGGTGTGCACCACCATGCCTGGTTTATAGTTTTGTGTTTTACTATTCTTTTACTCCTCAGGCTCCTGATGGTAAAGAACAGAGAAGCCCGGAAGCCTTGTCTGGTGGTGAGAGACCCACAGTTCTGTTGGTTCTAATACTTAGCATGCTGGGTGGAATGTCTAGAAAAGAATCTAAGCTTTCCAACCAGCATTGACCTTCCAGAGCTCACCCAACATAAACATCAACTCTCTAGCAGACACCACCTGGTGAGGGACAGATGTCAAGGCCTGAGATTGCTTTCTTCTCAGCTCTTCTACCCCCACACCTGTAACCCTCACCCTTCACCCCAGTATAATTTGCAACCACATGTGTAAATGCTCTTTTCTGCTGCCTGTTGACATGTCACACGTCTCTTGGGCGGAGTGTAACACTTCCAGATCCCACACAGCAAGCGGTAAACACATCCAGTGATGCTAGGTAGCCAAGGCTTCCCAGCAGCACGCCCAGTTCCCTCCACCCCTCTGATGTCTGCTCTTCTGCGGATTGCTATTCTGGTGCCTGCCTCTGGTGCAGTAAGAAATAGTGAAAAGACAGGCAAGCGTTGTGGGAGAGAGCAAGGCCAGCCTAGTTCTCAAAAGGAGTAGGAACCTCTGCTAGAAAGAAAAAAACAGGAGATACTGTACAAGCTCACTGGCCTGGGCAGTACAGCAAGGAGCCTGGAAAAGGAACAGCTGTAAACTGAGCTGAAAGACTGGGGAGGAGGAGGAAGAACTCTTTTATTGTAAACCTTGGGGCAGAACAGCTCTGTGCAAGAGGTACAGGAACCTGTTGGCTCACATCTCCAGTGATTGCTCACTGCCTTCACTGTGGTGTGGCGATGCCAACAGATTAACTGGCTCTCCAGGCACAGGGTGGGAACAAAAGAAGCACTTCAGACGTGGATATTTTTAAGGGATTTTCCTGGATACCTGGATTTTTTTTTAAAGACAGGGTCTTGCTATGCAGTTCAGACTGTCCTTGAACTCACTGTGTAGATTGGCCTCAAACTCATGGTGATTCTCCTACCTCAGCCTCCCAAGTGGTGAGATTACAACCATGCACCCCCATGCCTGGCTTTGATGTTTGAGTATAAGGAGAAAGATAACCAGATGCTTGATTTTAAGAATACCAGCAAAAGGACTAGAGTCTGGGTAACAAGGCAGATTAAGAAGTCTGATTTTTTTATTCCGCTCTGTCCTTTCCCAGATTGAGTGTAATGACAGGTTCCGTTCAAAGGTCACCACTCTTTTCCTGAAGAGTAAGCCCAAGCTGATGTTTATTATTGACTTCGTAGTATCTCATAGCCTAGTAGTGGTGAACTGTGTTATTTGTTTTTCTTTTAAAACAAAAGATGTTAATATATGAGTTGTTTTTTCCAAACTAAAACCTCAGTATTCAGGTTTAACCACAGTGCAGACACTATATGATAAATAAGTGAGTTTTGGGTTGCAGTTGGGCACTTGTCTCTATAACATTCACCATCACTATATAGCCAGTCACCAATACTTATGCTACAAGGTAGCATGCATCTCATTCTGTTTTCAGAAGTTAAGGTTTCCTTTTTTGTTTCTTCTCAGTCCAAGTTTCTTGAAGTCAGAGACTCACACACTGATAATATCTGGCATTTGCTGCGTACTCAACAGATGTTGGTTAAAAGCAAATAAAAACAATTAGCAGATGAAATGTAAAGTGTGGAACCTGAATGAGGAGCCAGAATGCCAGTAGCCCCAGGGAGCAGAGGTGCAGGGAAGGTGAAAGCAGCTTTGGGAATGATGAGTAAGGAGGAACGAGACCCAGCTCGTCCCTGTGGTCCCCAGTAGGCATGCCAGGCCCGTGGTGAATGATCGTAGGGGAGGGGAGGTGGCTGAGCTCTCTCTTCCGTTCAAATCACACAGCGACTGCATTTGGAAGGCTCACACCCATTTCTTTAACCTCTCTCTCTCCTTTGAGACAGGTTCTCATTATGCAGTTCAGGTTGGCCTTGAACTCACTCTGCAGCCCAAGCTGGCCTCAAATTTACAGCGATCCTCCCGAGTAGTGGGATCACGGGTGTGTACCACCACAGCTGGGTTCATTTCTTTACCAGCATTTACAATTAGAAACTGTTTGCCTTGCAGATAAGCTGCCATTCTGTTATTCACTTTGGCAAAGCCATGTGAAGGAATGTTTTTTTTTGGTTTTTTTGGTGGCTCCAGGGATTGAACTCACAGCCTTGCGCCTGTCAGGCGCTTAAGTCACTGAGCCAAACTCCCGGCCCTGGTTTTTTTGAGGCAGCGTTGCACTGTGTAGCTCAGGCTGGCCTTGCGCTCGCGTTGTAGCCCAAACTGGCCTTGAACTCACAACGCTCCTCCTACCTCAGCCTCCCAAGTGCTGGGATTAAAGACATGCGCCACCATGCCCGGCTGTGAAGGAATGTTTTTTGTTTGTTTGTTTGTTTTTGTTTTTTGAGACAGGGTCTCACTACATATTTCTAGACTGGACTTGAACACAAGGCAGTCCCCTGCCTTTGCCTCCTGAGTACTTGAATTACAGGCATGCACCACCATACTCAGCCAGACCATACTATACAAAGCGAGAGCCTGTCTCAAAATACCAAAAACCAAAATCAAAACATGTATCCACATACATATATATATATATTCCCCCATAAAATCAAAGAAGGAACACATCAATTTTATCATGATAGTTGATTCTGGAACAGAACATCAGGATGGATTTGTATGTGGGGGTACAAAGAGGCTTCAATTATTATTTTTTTTTTTGCTTTTTTTTTTTTTTTTTTTGCGGCACCGGGGATCGAACTCACAGCCTCGCACCTGCCAGACAGGCGCTTAAGCTGCTGAGCCAAACTCCCAGCCCTAGAGGCTTCAATTATATCTGAAATTTTTTTATTTCCTTAAAAAATTCTGAAGGAAAATATAGCAAATTTTCAATGGTTATGAAAACTGGATGGTGGATGCCAGGCACAGTGGCGTTTGCCTGTAATCCCAGCTATTTAGGGGGCTAAAGCAGAAGAATTGCAAGTTTGGTGCCAGCCTGGGTAATTTAGTGAAACCCTGCTTCAAAATATAAATGAAACTGACTGGAAGTCTAACTTAGTGGTAGAGCATTTGCTCAGCGTGTGCTCAGTATGCCCCAGTACTGCAAAACAACAACACAAAGACAACCAAAACTACCTGGGAGTAGACACATGCTACATGAGTACTTTTGATACACACCTTTGAATTTTTCTATATATTTGAAGTATCTGAAGCAGTATAACATCCCGAAAACCTCATTCGACCCTGCTCTCTAACCCCCAGCTTACTGATGTACTTCTGAACACTGGACACTGTTCTGCATGGAGGCCCACATGGCACAAAGACAGTGTTACGATGAACAAGAATGGTGAGCCAGGTTAGCCCAGAATGGTATCCTTTGAGATCTTAGCATAGACTTGAGCTTCCATAGAATAAACAGTCTGGCCGGGGATTTAGCTCAGTGGCCTAAGTGCCTGCCTGGCAGGTGCGAGGTTGTGAGTTCGATCCCTAGTACAAAAAAAAAAAAAAAAAAAAAAGAAAAGTAAAGAATAAACAGTCTACTCTTCTTGTATATGTCCATGATTATGCTTATCATTTTATTGTTAAGGAAACCCCCACTGTCCTCATTACATTCTGATGAATGGGTTCACTGTCAAAAGTAGGATGAGAAGAGTAGTTTTAAAACAGAGAAGGCAGAAAGGAGTGGTGGTGCAGGCCTGCAATCCCAGCACTCTGGGAGGATGAGGTAGGATGATGGCCAAGTTAACGCCCAGTGTGGGCAACTGTCTCAAAATAAAATAGGGCTGGGGATGTAGGTCAGTGTGAAGGTCCTGGGTTCAATCCTCAGTACTGCAAGATAGATAAAATAAATAAAACCTAATATCATGTAAATGCTATGTAAATTGCTGCTATACCTCACTGTTTAGGGGATAATAACAAGAAAAGTCTGTACTTGTGTGGTATTCCAGTATTCCCTTAAAAACGTTTTTGATCTGCCATTGATTGAATAGTGGATGTAGAACTGTGGATTCTGACTGTACTGTCGGAAAGTAAAGGTCAAACTAAGAAGCATTAGCTTAAATGATACTAAAGGAAATGGCTGGAGATACAGCCCTGCCCAACAATTCAACAGTAAAAGAAATCAGCAGGACGGACAGGCTGCTCCTTCTGTACTACTGATGACAACAGGAAATTAATGATTTTCTTTCTTTCTTTTTTTTTTCTTTCTTTCTTTTTCTTTTTTTCTGAGAATAGGGTCTTACTATGTAATGTAGGTTGGCCTTGAACTCACTGTGTAGCCCAGGCTGGCTCCAAACTCATGGTGATCCCCCTGCCTCAGCCTCCTGAGTGGTGGGATTGCAGGCATGCACCAACATGCCCAACATTTTTTCTTTTTACAGTGAAGAAAAATGTAGATAGAAGATGCAGAAACTGGGTAAAGACAGAAATAATATTCTCTGAAATCAACGAAAACAAGGAATTCTATTCAACCCTCTGTACTATTAACTAGGGAAAATACTTCATCCTTTTTTTTTTACATAGGGACATCTTTATTACTGTGATACATACAGTCAATCCAATGAGAAAGCTTTACTGAGCACGCCATGGTGCTAGGCCCTCGGTACTGCCTGTGTGTGCAGGGGCTAGGTAAAGGGGCACTATAAAAAATAAAGGAACTGTCTGGGAGTGGTGGCACATGCTTATAATCCCAGTACTTGGGAGGCTGAGGCAGGAGGATTGTTGTGAGTTTGAGACCAGCCTGAGCAACAAAGTGAGCTCAAGGCCAGCCTGAACTGCACAGTGAGACCCTATCTCAAAAACACAAAAATAAATAAACAAAGGAATATCATCTTTTCACACAAGGATTTAATAGTCTAGAAAGGAGTCAAAATCCTCTCAAAAATTAGGTGTGTTAGAATTAAGATG
Source organism: Dasyprocta punctata (assembly GCA_004363535.1). Taxonomy (NCBI): domain Eukaryota; kingdom Metazoa; phylum Chordata; class Mammalia; order Rodentia; family Dasyproctidae; genus Dasyprocta; species Dasyprocta punctata. The sequence continues at coordinate 206 of RJWM01022319.1, read as the reverse complement.
TGTTCTGTACAATGCACCAACTCCCCATGATGAATATAATCTTGTAAACATGCACTAATAAAAAATTTTAAATTATTTAATCTATTTATTTATTTATTTATTGGTCTCACTATGCAATTCAGGCAGGCCTTGAGCTCACTTTGTAACCCAGGCTGGTCTTGAACTCGAAATGATCCTTCTGCCTTAGCCTCCCGAGTGCTGTAAAA
>RJWM01022318.1:0-33911 GCA_004363535.1 Dasyprocta punctata | reverse complement strand
GTCTTCTAATGGATTTTTGGGGGTCTTCTATGTAGAGTATTGTATCATCTGCAAATAATGATAATTTCACTTTTTCCTTTCCTATCCTTATTCCCTTTATTTCTTTCTTTTGTCTAATTGCACTGGCTAACATTTCCAGAACTATATTGAATAGGAGTGGTGATAATGGACATCCTTGTCTTGTTCCTGAATTTAGGTTGAAGGTTTTCAGTTTTTCTCCATTTAGTAAGATGTTGGCTGTTGGTTTATGATATATGGCTTTATCAAGTTGAGGTAGAGATTATCTATTCCGATTTTCTGTAGTGTTTTTATCATGAATGGGTGTTGGATTTTGTCAAAAGCTTTTTCTGCATCTATTGAAATGATCATGTGGTTCTTGTCCTTGGCCCTGTTGATATGACATATTACATTTATTGATTTGCATATGTGGAACCATCCCTGCATTCCTGGGATGAATCCCACTTGATCGTGGTGTATAATCTTTCTGGTAACTTGCTGTATTCTATTTGCCAGTAATTTATTGAGGATTTTTGCATCTATATTCATTAGAGAGATTGGCATGTAATTTTCTTTTTTAGTTGGATCTTTCTCTCATTTTGGTATTAGGATAATACTAGTTTCCAGGAATGAGTTAGGGAGACTTGCTTCCCTTTCAATTTCATTGAAGAGTTTAAGGAGTGTTGGCATTAAATCTTTCCTAAATTTCTTGTAGAATTCAGCAGTGAATCCATCGGGGCCTGGGCTTTTCTTTGTTGGTAGGGTCCTGATTATATTTTCAATTTCATTAGATGAAATTGGGTTATTCAGCAGTTTTACATCTTCTTGATTCAACTTTGGTAATTCATAGGTTTCTAGGAATCTGTCCATTTCTTCTGTGATATTGAATCTATGTGAGTAAATGTTTTCAAAGTAGGTGTTGATGATCTTCTGTATTTCCACCGGATATGTAGTGATTTCACCCTTTTCATTTCTTATTGCATGAATCTGAGTTTTTTCTTTCCTCTTTTTGATAAGTTGACTAGGAGTTTATCAATTATATTTATTCTTTCAAAGAACCAACTCTTCTATTCATTAATTCTTTGTATTGTTTTCTTAGATTCAACTGCATTAAATTCTGCTCTAATCTTGATAATTTCATCCCTTCTTTTGGCTTTGGACTTGACTTGCTCTTCTTTTTCTAGAAGTTTGAGTTGCAGCATTTGGTGGTTTATGTGTGTTCTTTCCATTTTTCTGATGTGGGAGTTTAGTGCTATAAATTTCCCTCTGACAACTACTTTCATTGTGTCCCACAGGTTCCAGTAATTTGTATTTGCATTTTCATTCAGTTATAGATATTGTTCAATTTCTCCTTTTACTACTTCTGTGACCCACTGGTTGTTTAGGAGAGTATTATGTAATTTCCTTGTGTTTATGGGGTTCTTGTAGAGTTTTTTGTCATTCATTTCCAATTTTACTACACTATGGTCACACAATATGCATGGATTTATTTCAGGTCCTTTCCATTTACTTAAGCATGTTTTGTGGACCAGTATATGATCTATTTTAGAGAACGACCCATGTGCAGCTGAGAAAAATGTGTTTTCTGATGTTGATGGGTGGAATATTCGGTACACATCTACTAGGTCCATTTGTTCACAAATTTGATTCAGTTCTCTAATTTCTTTGCTGATTTTTTGTTTGGTTGATCTGTCTCTCTGTGACAGTGGCATGTTAAGGTCCCCTGCTATAACTGTATGTTGTTTATTTGGTTTTTCATGTCTATTAAGAATTGTCTTACATAGTTGGGTGCTCCCATATTCAGTGCATATATATTTATGATTGTATTCTCTTCCAATTGAAGTTTTCTCCTAACAAGCATGTATAGTGACCTTCTTTGTCTCTTTTGACCATTTTTGGTTTGAAATTTGCATTGTCTGCAAACATAATAGCTATCCCCACTTTTTTCTGGGTTCCTGTTGCATGCAGTATTGTTTTCCATCTTTTGATTTTTAGTCTGTGAATTTCCTTTTGAGTGAAATGTGTTTCTTGTACACAGCATATTGTTGCATTTTGTTTCTTAACTCACTCTGCTAGTCTGTTTCTTTTTATTGGTGAGTTGAGACCATTAACATTGATTGATATAACTGATATGTACTGGCTCATCCCTGTCATGGTATCTTTCTGTTGGTGGTTTTCTACATTTTCTGTTTAATTATTGTCTTGGTTACTTTTTGCTCGTTGCCGAGACAAAATACCTGACGCCCCAAATTAGGGAAGGAATGGTTTATTCTTACAGTTTCTCAGGAGCTTCAGTCCATAAAGTTGGCTCCAAGGCGGCATGGGGTGACGGGGCTACAGTTCATGGCGGCTGCAAGCTGCAAGGTGCAAGAGGCACTGGCGAGAGGGCAAGAGAGTGAGAGAGGTGGAAGCGCAACAGGAAGACCCGCCTTCCCTTACACTGTATCTCAGCTCCACCCCTGGGGGGTGTAGCAGTCACGTCATTAATCCTGGCGCTAGACAACAAACTGATCACAAGCATCAGACTCAGCCCCATCAAAAGCACATGAGGACTTGGGGGTACAAAGCGTATTACCCGATACAATTATTTGCCCCACTTAGTGGTTTCCTTTTTTTGTTGTTCTTAAGATTATAGCTATCTTTGTTTCTTTCTAGAGTGTCTTTCAATACTCTGTTGTGTTGGTTTGGTGGCCATAAATTTCTTCAGTTGTTCTTTGTCATGGATGTATCTTATTTCTCCATCAATTTTTAAGGATGGTTTTGCAGAGTACATCAATGTGGGTTGAAAGTTGTTTTCTTTCAGGATTTGAAATACTTCACTCCAAGCTCTTCTTGACTTGAAGGTTTGTGTTGAGAAGTCTGCCATGATTCTGATAGGCTTTCCTTCATAGCTGATCTGTTTCTTTTCTCTGACAGCTTTTAGTATTTTGTTCTGGTGCTGTATTTCTGATACCCTTATTATTATATGTCTGGTTGAAGATTTATTTTGGTTATTGTTATTTGGGCTTCTGTTTGCCTCACTTATCTGGATATCAGATTTTCTTCCCATGTTTGGAAAATTTTCTGCTATTATTTCTGTGAATAGTCTTCACAGGTCATTAGTATTGACCCCTGCTTTTTCATTTATACTTATTTATCTTATGTTATTTCTCTTGGCATCATCTTGTAGCTATTGAATTGTTGTTTCTCAGTTCCTTACTATTTTTAAGAGGTCTTTTCTTTCATGATCATAAGCTCCCATGCTGTCTTCAAGATCTGAGATTCTATCTTCAGCTTCATTCAAGTGGTTTTTCAAACTTTCCATGGAATCTTTCATTTCCTGAATTTCCTTTTGAAGCTCTTTCATGCATTCTATTTGTGTCTTATATTGTTCATTCAAAATTTCCATTATTTTCTTATGTTCTTCTTTTTTTATCTTGCTCTTCTTTAGACATACACATTTCTTTCATAATGATTCTCATTTCATTTTTTAGCTGAGAGATTATTTCTGATTTGAGTTTCTCTATAGTTTCATGGAGTTGTTTCTTTATTGCATTTGCTATCATTTCAGAAAGTTCAATTGTATGACTCCTAGTGTCTTCCATTTCAGTGTCTCTTGGGCTTGTTCTCAGTAGGCTGGGAGATTAAGACTGCCTGTTGGTCTTTCATTTTGTCATTTTCTTCTGGGACCTGTGTGGCTCTGTGTCTTGAGAGGCTGACTGGGTGTTCCCCTGGTGGGTTGCACTGAGTCACGGGACTGGGTAGAGCTGGATCCTTTGTGCAGCTAGTGAGGGTGCACTCCTGAAGTGTGCCATTGAAGCCTCCACCTCTCTTGATGGGGGCTGAGACCTCTGGGACTCAGTCGGCTAGGTGGTGCGTACCCTGGAGTGTGGCACCACCTTGACCCTGAGTCTGGCTGCAAGGAGTTTAGAGCCTCTGGAGTGCCAGGGAAGCCCAGGCAAGTTCCAGGCCTACAGTGACGGGGCCTTGCTCCTGGCTGGGCAGGCCTGCAACCTCTAAGACCCGCCATGCCAGCCACACTGCTGAACAATGAAACTTGTGCCCTGTGCTCTGACAGGCAGGGTCCAAGCTCTCTAAGGCTCTGTAGCTATGCTGGGCAGTCCCTGATGAGCAGCCTATATTGACTTACCTTTGTGGTGTTATTTTGGGGTTTTTTTTCTCTGTTTAATTGCTTGTCTTTCTTGGTGATTTCTTTCTGATGTTGTTTTCACAAATGTGGACATTTTATCTGTTCCTCTATATATCTTTTAGTACTCTTTGGAGTGTTGGTTTTGTGGTCATGAATTTCTTTAGCTGTTCTTTGTCATGAAAGTACCTATTTTTACTATTAATTTTGAAAGATAGTTGTGCCGTGTAAATCAGTCTAATTTGGAAGTTGTTTTCTTTCAGGGCTTGAAATACTTCACTCTGACCTCTTCTTGACTTGAGTGCTTGTGCTGAAAAGTCAGTCATGATTCTGATGAGCTTTCCTTAACAAGTGATCTGTTTCTTTTCACTAACAGTTTTTAATATTCTGTTTTTGTGCTGAATTTCTAAGACCTTGCTTATCATATGTCTTGGTGTAGATTTATTTTGGTTATTGATATTTGGAGTTCTATCTGCCTCATTTTTCTGTTTGTTGGAATCTGTTCCCATGCTTGGGAAATTTTCTGCTATTACTTCTGCAAATAGCTATTTTTATGTCATTTGTGTTGACTCTTATTTTTCCATTTACACCTATCACTCTTATATTGTTTTATTTGTATATCTTGGAGCTGTTGAATAGTTATTTCATTGCCTCTTCTATTCTTACAAGATATTTCCTTTAGTGATCACTAGCTACAATCCTGTCTTCAAGATCTGAGCATCTATCTTCAGTTTCATTCAAGTAATTTTTCAACTTTCAATGTAAATTGCATGATTACTTCTTTAATTGTCTCATGTATTAAATTTCTTTCCTACATTGTTCATCCAAAGTTTGCATTGTTTTACTACACTTCTCTATTTTTTTTTAATCTATGTCTTCTCTAGCTATGCTGAGCAATTCCCTCATTATGGATGTCAGTTCTTTTTTTACCTAAGAAATTACTTCTGATCTGATTTCCTCTGTAGACTCATGTGTTATTTTCTTTACTTCATTAGCTATCTTTTCAGAATTTTCAGGTTGTGTCTTCCAATTTATTCTATGTAGATGTCTCCTGTACTTGTTCTGTGTAGGCTGGGGGTCTGAGATTGCATTTTGCTTGTTTGTTTCTATTCTGATACTATTGTGTGTTCATTTTCTGGTTCTATTTTGTGTATCTTTGTACCTAAGCAAAATACTGGTTTGCCTAACTCATCACCTGTTGGTTCATATTTTGGTCTTCTCAATCTGGCTAGTCTTGCCTATGCATTATGTGTACCTTATTCAGGGTCCTACTGTGAGTTTGGCATTCCTCCAGTCAGCAGTTGTGCTGTGGCTCCAGGGGCCAATCACCTGATTTCCTCCTGCAGGGCTATCTGGTAAGTCCTGTGTTCTTCCCAGGCTGAGTAGCCAAGGGGCACTGATGTAATCCAATCAGTCAGCTCATATTATTACTGCTGCTTCAGGCTTTTTCCAGGCTGTGAGTTCCACTTGTCTATCATGTATGCCCTATCTGGGGCCCTGTTGTGTCACTGGGTATCTCAGAGGCCAGCCAGGGTCCCCTGAGTAGAGGTTAGGCACCATACCAGGCCCAGTGTAACCCCCTGGTTGGAGGCTAGGCTCACATGGTCTCAAGCCTGGTGTGGTCCCCTAGATGGAGTGCAAGTTCACCCAGGCAGTAACAGGCCCAGCATGGTTCCCTGGATTTGGAGCAGGCTCACCTGCATGGTCACAGACCTGGTACAGTCCCCTGGATATATCCCTGAACTTTTTAGGGAAAGAAGACAATTGGCCCTTGTGATGAACATGAAGCACATAATCTATCTCCTTCTCATTCCCCAGTCTTTTATCATTAACAAATTCAATCAATAATTGATATACCTCATCCAATCCAAACTTTGGCCAGAAGATGGATAGGGAAAGCATGGTGGTTTGTGGTCAATGGAAACAACAATATTTTATCATTTGAGTTTTTTTGTTTTTTGTCCATAGATCATTGCCCCACAACCTTAATATTAGTCCAAGGGGACTACCCAGAGGTATTTTGTTCCTGAGCCCCTTTGTTCCTTCACTTTTCCTAATAGGGAGGCATATTTATTTCCCATTCTGTTTGCCCCAGAGCCCAAGACTCACTCTCCTGTGTGTACCAAGATACTTTGCCATCAGCTATTTTTTATTTCACCTGAAATTTCCTGTCTAACCCGAGACCATCCTAATCTCATCCAAGATCAGCCTAACCTCACCTGAGGTTGTACTGGAACAAGTACACAATAACCCAACCACCAAATCAGTACTTGGTTTCCTCTGTGACTTTTCTTACCTTGGTCCATGTATAGAGTTGCCTGGTTGCAGTGATCCTTCCTGCTGGGCCCTTTCCCTGCTGTCAAGAAGTCTTTAGAGGCTCCTCATCCCACAGGTGCAGGTTCTTATCCCAGAACCAACTCACTGAGGCCATGGGGCCTCAATGTGTCATCTCCTGGTGTGAGTCCACAAGCCCTCATGGGCTAGGGACTCACATTGGTAGCTAAATTGTTGGCATATGACTCAAGCTTTAATCTGTTAGTGCAGGTAATAAAGTACTCAGATATCAAGATACCTTGATGAGGCAAGTTTTACTTGTGCAAAAGGGTGTGAGCACATTTTAGCATGAGTTAGCATGGATGTGGAGATGCAACAGCAGGCTCCTTTTATTTGCTAACATGTGAGAAGCAGCTGACCTTCTCCCAGTTGCTTGATTTGAAGGTTCATAAGCAGTCCTGATTGGCTAGTTTAAGTGGCATGAGGGGAGAGCCTGAAGGGCTGCTGGGCAGGATTGCTAAGGGCAGGGAAATTGGGGAAACAGAAAGTCCTTGGCTGTTGATAAGTTAACTTTGGTGTTCAGTTGTGTTCCTAGAACCTAAACTAGGCAGATATTTCCCATAACTGTGGCATAAGAGGTGGGGCAGTGTAGCCTAGGGTGGACTAGGGTTTGAGATAGAGGCAGGCCTGTTTACAGGGCTGTGGTTTCTCACACCTTGAGCCTTCTCTGTAAAACTATCTGTTAGCATTCTACAAGAATTTGATTTCTAAGTTGACTGAAATGGAAAAATAACAGTTCCCTGGTTACATTGTTACAGTAATCAGACCAAACACGGGAAGAAACAGCACTGAGGTTTAGGAGGTAGTTTATTACATGGGTGGGCCTCTGACTAGGATCCTTTCCAAAGAGCCAGAGCCCCACCCAGAGGGGTTTCAGGGCTTGTAAAGGGAAAGCAAGCAGGGAGGTATAAAGGCAGATTTGACACATATGATTGGAGGGTTAGGTGGCATCATGGATTGCTAAAGGAATGACATATCTCACGTTACATTGCAAGGTCATCAATTATACAAAGGCAATAAAGAGACCTCAAGTTACATCATAAGGTCATAAGCTACACAAAGGCAGTAAAACAGGTCACACAAAGGAAGGTCATAAGCTACACAAAGGCAGTAAAACGGGTCATACAAAGGAAGGGAAGTTTTGTCATCAGGCATGCCTGGACACGTCCCTGGGTTTTGGCAGGCATTTTTGGTGGGCTTTCTTGGTAGGCCTTTATTTAAAATGTAAATTCCCTTACGATATTGTATATTTCAACTGTTCTCTTGGGTGCTCAACAACAGAGATTTAGAGACCAGAATTAGAAAAAGGATGACTGGGCTAACAAAATTAGACAATATTTTACCCCTGGCCCTTCAAGGTCAGCAAGGACCAAAGACACGAGGGTCCTTTTCTACCAGATCCTACAATTTGGTGAGTCACCTAACCTCCCAAGTAAGAAGGTTGCTGGGCCCCTAGAGGTCAGGTGTCAACCTATGTACAGTATACCGATAAAAGAGGGTCACCAGAGAGAGAAATATGTCCCATGCTTCCATGGGAAGCCACATGGTCAAGCAAGACTGACCAATCCTGGTGACTGACACTGACAGGACCTGAGAGACTCTGTACATGGTTCCAAAAGTAACCACTGGAGGTCCTTTACTGAACTTGATAGAGAGCAAGAGGTTAATTTTTTAACACAGGTCTGACTTCAACCTGACTTGAAATACCCAGAGGAAAAGTGCAACCAAAAGATGCACACACAGAGACATACACACACACATACACACACACACACACACACACCACACACACACAACTGTAGTAATAAAGGTTAGATATAGAAAGGGGGCTCCAACCACCGATCCCTGCTGGAAGTTTCCATCTGCACCACTGTTATGGTTCAATCAGGCTAGAAAGGTATATTAGAAGTTATAAAAGCTCAAAAAGAATCTTGAAACTCCTTAGAGAACATTGTACTTCAAGACGACAGAACTCTCCATCTTCTTACATCTAAAACTGGAAGGACTTATGCACTGATAAATAAAATGTGTTGTCTTTAGATAAATAACTCAGATCAGGTAAAAAAAAAAACCCTAAAAGAAATATCAGACTTATAGATAACCTCTGTCTGTAGAGAGAGCTAAGAACTAGCTGGTTACACTCACTATCCCAATCCCTTAAGAGCAGTGTCTGGATATGGCTCTTTTCCATAATCTGTCTTTCCATTCTAGTGCTCAAGCTTTAGTTATACATATTTTAATATCTTGAAAAATTTGCTTATTCTCACCTAAAGGCTGCCAGATCCCAAGGGATGGTATACATAGAAGCAATGATAAATGTGCCAGACTCCTTTCATGGTAATCAACTAGATGGGCCTTTGAAAGGGAGTTCATAGCTGCTAAACTACAACATGACTCCTATCCAAGGTCCATTAGATTAGGTCTCTGAAGAAGGCCCCTGATTGCAGTCTCCCCTATGCTGACCCTTCTTACCTCAAACCAGCTAGATTGAATCTTTGCCCATTCTCACCTAACCACACTTAAGGACAGCTCAACTGATGGGAGAGGATTGCAAGTGACTAATTTATGTAGAAATTAATAGGCAGTCAGACAAGAATGGACCCTCCAGGGAGTCACTGAAGATGGTGAGAATATATCAGAACTGTGAGGCACATATGAAGAAGGCAAGCCATCAAGATAAAGTCACAATGACCAGACTTGCATTTCACTAAGGAGTAAGCAATGACTCAAGATTATATTGTAATTAGGACCACCTAGACAATCAAGTCCAGATAGGCATCAGAGGCCTAAGTGGGTGACCAGAATACCTGGATCCATTCCTTCCCTCAAACGTTTCTGTTTTAAAAGTCATAGAGATGCCAAGGTTAATGATATTAACTATATGTCCTTGCTGTGTGCTTCACTTCCCTACTGGATTAATATTAGCTAAGTGGTTATGTTCATAATTTCATAGGTTGATAAGAGTTTGACCCAAGTTCTACCCACACTGTGACTTTGCTTTATAAATTACTCATGACAAAGGGCCTTGGTGGTAACCACTTGGGACCCCTCTTGTCTCTCAGGTGTTATTTCTCAATAGACCCTTCCTACTTTTATTATCTGTTGTTCCTGGGAATTCATTCTTGATTTGAGGAGACATGAACTTGGCACATCTGACATTTAGCATGTTGGGAGTTATATTTCTCCTATATCAAAACTATTTAAAATAGGTCAGGCTGGGCACGGTAGTGCATTCCTGTAATCCTAGCACTTAGAAGGCTGATGCAGGAGGATTGCTGAAAATTTGCGGCCAGCCTGTGCTACATTGTGAGTGCAAGGGCAGCCTGAACTACACAGTAAAACTTTGTCTCAAAAACAAAACAAAACAAAACAAAACAAACAAACAAACAAACAAAAAAACCCACAAGGTCAGATTATGTAATTCCTTAGCAAAAAACTTCACAGCTTGTATTTCCTCTTAAGGTTGGTGTTCTAGCAAAGCTGCACCCAGTTACACATGCTCTAATGCCCTCTGTCACCTTAGCTCCCATATGATTCTTATTCCACCTCTGTCACCTGGGCCTCTCTGATCCCCTTTGAGCAAACTGGGTACTCTACTCTTAGATTCTTCACACCAGCTACTCTCTCCATCTAGAATGTGCTTTCCCAAATACCCCCCTGGTCTACTCTCACTTTCCTGAACTCTGCTTACTTGAATTTTTTCAGTGAAGTTTATCCTGAGCACCAAGTTTAAGATTACAAATGAGTCTACACTCAAACTACAATTCTTAATGTCTGTTTCCTCCCTTTTTCCTCTGTCTCTGTCTCTCTTTGTTGTGATATTTATCTTCTAACATATACTATATAGTTTTCTTATTGGTTATATCAATTTTATTTTCTGCTTTCGGATATTGGAACACAAATGTCACTATGGTAGAGATTTTTATTTGTTAATATCACCTCAGAATTAATGGATGAGTTTTAATATTTATGTTTGTACATGACAGAAACAAAAAATAGACTTTTCGTTTACAATTCCTTTTCCTTTGCTTTATATTTACTATTAGTGTATAAACACTGCATTTATATATATTTATCATTTACATACATATCTATGTGCATACATGTGAGTGTCAAGTGTAAGAGGCTGTGTATTTTAATTATTTAATGTTTTTCAACTGTTCCTATGTACCTCGTCGAATATATGTTTTCTGACAGCGAATAATCTGTTTTGTTCCCTTTGAAATCTCTACACCCAACAAATCCAGAGATGCTTGGTATTCTCACTGAATATATGAATGAATGTAAGTTCAACAATTTTACATTTCAGTGAGCTTCCTGGTACATTTGAACCAAAGATTAGTATCAAGAGAAATTTCACTTTTGTGTGAAATTCAGATTTGTATTTATTCATGGTCCATTCTATTCCATTCATTATATTCTTGCCAAGAGTATTTGATCTTTCACCATGATTGCATAAACAAAACAAGCAATGAGCAGTAAGAGAAAATAACCCAATTTGGTGTCTTTGATTAGCAAACTGAGGATGTTTTCATTCAGATACATCAAGCAGCGTGGAATAAGAGTCACCTCATGAAATTAAAATCATCTATGTAGTAGAATATGTACAATTAGCGTGGGCTGAGGATTACCAAAGGGGGAAGTAATGGATGTATAAAAATAATTATTTTCTTAAACCCGCCATAGATTGTGGTTTATCAACATTACTGTATAATTCAGTTAGCTAATTGGCTGGCTGTAATTCACAAGTATTTGAAGCCAAAACTTTTCAAAGGGAGATAGACTGCTTTTCCATGTTTATGCTAACATTATGCATTTTGTATTATTATAGGCAGTTAAGTTTGATAGAAATTGATATGCAACTAGAGAGGGAGTAGCCTTTCAAAGAAGTCAGTGAAAAATGTAGATATTAGAATTACGTATGGAGAACCATTTGAAAAAGGTAAGGTCTCAAGTCACAATTCCTAGACATGCATACTTCTCTAAGGGATAAATAGAAATGAGATTATACTGTAATTGGTATCACCCAGTCCATTAAGCCCAGACATGCATCAGATACCCAAGTAGTGACCAGGACACATGGACCCATCCCTTACCCCAAAAGTTGCTGTTTTATGGGCCATAGATAAGTCAACATTAATGATAGCCCTGTTCCCCTACATATCAATATTAGCTAAGCAGCTATTCTTGCAGTCATACTGGTTGATTATAATTTGACTCATGTTGTACCAACCTCATGATTCTGCTATATAAAACTCTCAGAAAAATGAGTTCTGTGGCAAGCCACTTTCAGGTCCCTTTCTGTATCTCAGGAGCTAACTCTCTCAATAAATTTTCCTACTCCTAATCTCTGTTAGAGTTCAGTTTTCGATTTGGAGGAACACAAACTTGGTGTACCTGACATCTAATGGGTTGGGAGTTACATTTTCCCCATATATCAAGGAGCTCTCTAAATAAATCTTTCCGACTCTTAACCTCCATTGTCCTATGGAATTCATTCTTCAATTTCAGGGGAAATAAACTTGGCACATCTGACCTCTAGTAAGTTGGAAATTATGTTTCTCTTATATCAATATGACTTTTTTAGCCATTTTACAAAAATAATAGAATAGTTGAATAGGTAAACCTGAAACAAGTGTGTGGAACATCCTTGGGGACTTCTGATTTAAGCAACTCTTTTTTTTTTTGTCTATTTTTTATTCATAAGTAGAAACCTTCTTCCTAGTAATTACAAATTGGCTGAATTATACACCAGTTGTTTCAGTGCCTTATTTTAAATGTCAAATATTACCCAGGGTACATGGGATCATTAGCCAAAATTTTAAGAAGATGTAGATTTTCCTGAATACTTCAGGGAATTTTCAAAAATTAAATATGTACAATGTTTAATTCATCACTAAGTAGCTCATCTTTAAAACATTCACAGGAAATAAACATCTTTGAATCCACGACAAGCAACCAAAGAAATCTGCATTTCCTCTAAAATGAAATCTTGTATATAAAACCTGGAACTAGACACAAAGAATAATGTAAAAATAATCTAATTAAAACAAATAAAACTTTTCAAAACTTTAATTCAAAAATTCAAACTTTGTTCATTAATAATTAATGAGCATTCAGGCTCCACCATAAAGATCGATAGTGATTAACCCTATAGCACTTGTGCCACAGTGGGCCAGCAGAGCCCACTCTGTTAGCAAGCAAGCCAAATCAACCTAGTAGCCTAGCATGGGTAACAGGTTTTTCTAAATGAAAACCTTAGTATTCAGGTTTAATTGTATTGTTAGCACATTATGATAAATAAGTGGATTTTGGGTTACAGTTTGGATCTCTAAACAGTTCCTCATCAGTGACACACAGACCATTAATGGACCATTACCTTACTTTTTATGGGCCATCTTTCCCCATCACTACCAAATCAAAACCACAGATTTTCAACATAGACCACCTTTTCACCTGTAAATCAAGATTTGCTCTAGAAATAGGCCATTATCTTACTATGGGTGGGCCATCTTCCCAAGCCACCAGGCCAGCAACAAGAACATCACATTCCACAGACTTCCACAACCAAAAACACATAAATATTCCCACTTGCAAACTAGTGCACTTCTTTTCTTTGAGTACTTGCACTCCTTTCTTGAATGCATCCTGAAATTTCTGCCTTATGAAGCCTTCCCGCACCTCCTATTTGTTCATCCTGAGAATTCTTTTTCTGTGATGGAAGTCAGTGAACCTGCAAACTTTTTCTAAAAGAGGGTGAATTAGGTTCCTTATTTTACCTCTGAGAATCTCTTGGATCCAGCTGAGTGAACAAAATTTCTTGAGAAACCTAAATCCTGGGACACAGTGGAGAGAACTGGTCTCTGGGTCACATTGGAGGAAGCAATCTTCAAAAGCATGGGTACTTGTGGGTCTTAAATATTTTAACCTGAACAAGTTCTAAACTGGTTTGTTGACTTCTTTCTCCCCCCTCTCCCTCCCCTTTCCCCTCCCCCTCCCCTCCCCCTCTCCTCTCCCTCCCCTCTCCCTCTCTTCTCCTCCTCTACCTCTTCCTGCTCCTCCTCCTACACCCTCCCTTCCTCCCCAATTCCTCCCTGTCTGTCTCTCTCTCTCAAGATAAAAGGGTACTAAAGCTTGATACACCTGATCCCATGGCTTCTCTTTTTGTTGACTGAGAATATGTTCTCAACCATGCAGATAATATAAGTGCTCATCCATGAAATAAGTGACATTAGCCACAAAACCTGGTGAAGCTTATGGACCTAAACCAAGAAGGAGCTCACTGGTTTACTTTTTTCTACCTTTCTCATCTAAGAAAGTTCCAGTCCCTCTCTTGTCCATTCTCTCCCACTCAGGCTTTAATCTATCATAAAACTCAAACTCTTTAACTTTTTTCTGAGATTGCATATTAGGGGGAGGCAGGGAACTAGAAGGCAGAAGACCATGTGGGAGGGGTGAGAGGAATTCTATGTTCTGCATTTTCCCTAATATGTGATCTGTAGTTGCTAAGTGATGTCTCCAGACTTTTAAAACCCTTATGTGAGTTCCTTATGTGTGTTAAAGGTATCCTAATATAAACATCTTTGGGATAGAATTTTGAGTAAAATCCAGCTCTTATGTACAACTCCTTTTCTTTCTTTCTTGGTCTGTTGAACAGATTTTTGTACCACTATCTGTGACACTTGAACTGGTCATTGACAGAAAACAAGGCAGAGCTGCTGATTATGGAAAATTCTGACTCTGGGGCCGGGGACATAGCTCAGTGGCACAGCGCCTGTCTGTCAGGTGCAAGGTTGTGAGTGTGATCCCCGGTACCATAAGAAAGAAAGAAAGAAAGAAAGAAAGAAAGAAAGAAAGAAAGAAAGAAAGAAAGAAAGAAAGAGGAAAAGAAAAGAAAGAGAAAAGAAAGAAAAGGAAAAGGAAAGAAAAGAAAAGAAAAAAAGAAAAGAAAAGAAAAGAAAAAAAGAAAAGAAAAGAAAAAAGAGAAAATTCTGACTCTGGAGCAATAGGGTAGAGGTCTGCCTGCCTGGGCAGTTCTGGTTCTCAAAAATGGGACTAACTGCATGCTCAGCGTGACCCAGCAGTAGCTGTGTACATGGCCTGATCTTCTTCATTGAAGTTTCTCTGTTTGCTCTTTCCATGGGCTTCAATTCTTGCTTGAAATCCTTCCTGGGTCTTGGCAACCTGCTTTTCTCCTTTTTGTCTTCCTCATGTTGTTATATTGTATAATCTCAGAGAGGGTCTTTGCTGCTCACCACTCTGCCATCCTAATTTATTATAATTTAATTTAATTTAATTTAATTTTTGCCTTTATAGGCTTCTGGATCTGTTAGAGTTTTCCATTAAAAAATAAATAATACAACTCGGCGTGGGGGCGCACGCCTTTAATCCCAGCACTTGGGAGGCTGAGGTAGGTGGAGCGTTATGAGTTTGAGGCTGGTTTGGGCTACAGTGTGAGCGCAAGACCAGCCTGAACTACATAGTGTGACCCTGCCTCAAAAAAAATAGGGCCGGGAGTTTGGCTCAGAGGCTTAAGCACCTGCCTGGCAGGCACAAGATTGTGCGTTTGATCCCTGGTACCGCAAAAAAAATAAAAATAAAAAATAAATAAATAAATAAAAATTTAAAAATAAACAATTATAAAATATTCAAGGTTAACCAAACTTGCTCAAAACATTAGAAGGCAAAAACTGCTAAGTCCAAAGTTTGTAAAATTAATATATAATATCGGGACAAAGGGCCAGTAGGTAGGGAAAAGATAGGATGAAGATCTCACTGTGGCTTTTTAGAATTTAGTGGAGACACTAAGGGAGCAGCCTCTATCTCTGCAGAATAGCCTCAAGCAATTAGAAAGACAAAGGCAAGGAAACTAAGCTCAGAGAGGTCCCAAGTAGTGTGATGAACATAAAAGCACCTTTACTTAATACTTAAACCTATACTGCTTGTCCCTAAGCCCCCCATCCATAATCCTAGCCTCGATCAAACAACAGGAAAGGCCATATGACTGGAAGAAATCCAAGGAGAGGACCAAAAACAGCCATGAAACCAAGCAGATTCCAGGAGCCTATATGGGGCAAGGATCTCGAAAAAAAGGAGCCTCAGACAAGAATTCGTAAGTATCACTTTGGAATGCTCCCTGCTCATCCAGACGTGCTATCTATCATCTCTCTCTCTCTTCCCCTTTTTTCTCACCTTCAAATAAATTGTCTTCTCTTAGTTTAAACTTGGCTTCTTTAATTCTTTACAGATGCTAGATTTATGATCCCTGAGAGCTGCGTGTTCCAGCAGAGTGATGGCATGCATTGGCATAGTGCTCAGCCTTCTTCAGATGTTACAATAAGAGCCATTATGTTTGGTAACATGAAAGTATATATTACTTAAATTAATATGTATGATTCTGTGTGCTAATGTTTAGGTATATGCTATCCTCTAAAAACATTCTATTTAATTAGATTATAGATAAATAGACACTTATATTAGCCCAAATGATTTTGTTCACATGACTTAGCAATGAATTAGTGAGAATAAAAATGTCTTTAAAGTTCATGACATGTTTTCTTCCAGATTGTTAGATAATATTTATCTGAAAATTGGTTTTATTATTGCAATGTCCGTTGTTTCCTATATACAATAACTTTCAAGAGTTTTTCCTGATTTAAGCTCAAAATAATATATATATAGCTTAAAAATGACACTGCTATGCTTTGATTCCCATGAGTCACCTAAAGTAATTGTTTAGATGAATAAACAAATAAATACAAATAGAGTTAGTGTCTATAAATGTTCATAACAACATGTAAGTATTAGTGACGAAATACCACTTCAAATAGCCTTTGCTTCTTAAACCATAAAAGATAACATGCTTTGGTCTATTAAGTGTTTTTTCATAAACTATTATTATAGATAAAAGTTTAAGACAGCTTTCTTAAGTAACTAAGAATTAAATTTTTAATATACAATTTTGTATTGAATAATATTTTAAAAATTCCCCTGAGGGGAGTTCTTGGGCCTGAGGAATTACTGACAAAATTCTCCTTCATGGTTGAGAAAGCAACTGCCTGGCCCAATTTGATTCAACCTTCTCTACTTAAAGGTGGATTCTACTTTTGCCCAAAGTCTTACTAAAAGTTTATATACATATACATTTAATATGTATTTATATATGTGTATTTTCTTGGTTACTTTTCTTTCATTGCTGAGACAAAATACCTGATGCCCAAAATGAAGGAAGGAAAGGTTTATTTAGCTTACAGGTTTTTTTTGTTTGTTTTGTTTTGTTTTGTTTTGCTTTGTTTTGTTTTTGAGGCTTTAGTTCATACTCGGCTGGCACTAAGGCAGGGTGGTGGGGCTGAGGTTTAACCTTTCATGGTGGCCACAAGTGACAAGAGCAAAAAGGGAAAAAGGGGGCAAAGCACACCTTCTTCCCTCCCTTATATTGTATGCCTGCTACCTTCCCCTGGATGAGTGCAGCACTCACACCACCAATTCCAGCACTAGACAATGAACCATTCACAAATGCTAGACTCAGCCACCTCCATGACTGCATGAGGTTTGGGTGGAAACTCAGACACAAACCATCACATGTACACATAATTAAATTGCACTTAATTAAAAGTTGAGTTTTCTATCTTTAAAACAAAGATTTCTTAATCTTTTTTCATTAATCTTATGGTTGATTAAGTAAATGAATATTACCTTAATTTATAGCATAACCTATATATTTATATGTGATGAGAAATGTATATCCATCTGAAGATAAAACTAAGCTTTAAAGTTCACTTTAATACACAAAAAGTAAGAATAAATGCTCTTTTTTATATAATATACCTTACATATAGACTTTAAACATATAAGATGGTGAAAATTTTGGACATCTCTTTAAATTTGATTCTGTCATTTAAAATTTAATGTGTACCTTTTGGCTTAGACTAAATGAACATTTCATTACTGTATAAATGATGTACACTTACATACATTGAGCAGTTAATCTATTTGTGGTCATTAGTAATGTTTCCTAAATTTACAAGAGTTTTAAATATATATTTTAATGTTTAATCAGTGTAGTAATACCATAAGATCCTGCTAAAAATTTTAAAATTTTCAATAAATGCAGAATTTAAGTAAATATCTGTAAAAATTTCTATATAGCTGTGATGTTGGTTATTGTTAAACTCATGGAATAGTGAATGCTTTTGTGTTTCCCAAGTGTACAGGCCTTCTAGTATGTGCAATTTAAAGAAAAAAATGTTTATCATACTGATGACCTCCAGACTAAAGGTGCTTATGATAGGCTTATGATTATGTGCTTGGTATATAACTTTATTCTAATTACATGTGCATAAGTATTATGTAGTTAACAGTGCATTATAATAATTGAAAATTGGACATTACCTTTAATCCCAACACTTGGGAGGCTGAGGTAGGTGGAGCATTGTGAGTTCGAGGCCGGCCTGGGCTACAATGTGAGCACAAGGCCGGCCTGAGCTACATAGTGCAACCCTGCCTCAAAAAAACTAGGGCTGGGAGTTTGGCTCAGTGGTTTAAGCACCTGTCTAGCAGACGTGAGGCTGTGAGTTCGATCCCAAGTGCTGAAAAAAAAAAATTGGACATTAATAGACTATTAAGTACATCTGTAAACAAGTACATTCAATTTTAAAAAAGCACTCTATTTTAAAAAGGTAACAAATTTAGATGAAAGTTTCATTTTATATTTTGTAATTGGATGAAAGTAATGAATAAAAAGTTATTTTATTCTAAAATATCAATTTAAATGTACTTCAAAAATAATAACAAAAACTTAGTGGTTCTAGAGTAATAATAACATCATAATTGTTATTTTAAAATGTTATTCTTCATTTCAAGTTTTTCCCATGAAACTTTATAACTGTCATATATTGACATTATACAATAATTTGACTTCTGAGAGAAACATGATTGGTAAAAGAATTAACAGTTTTCTGACCATGCTGTATTTTGAAGTGTTTGGTATCCAGAAAGTTTGTAATAGAGACTTTTGCTCCCACTTCAATACTGGTGTAACTGACTTTCCTGGTATTCAGCAACTGAGGATTAGAATGCAAAACTAAAAATGTAACTAGGATAAGAGTACAACCCATATTTGGCCCTTGCCTTCCGAGGTTGGCCAGGACCCAGGATGTATTGGAATTCCTCTAAATGATCCTACAATTCTGGAGAATCACCCAACTTCCTGAACAGGGAGATCCTTTCTGACTCCATAAAATGGGAGTCAATTAGTGTACCTTGTGCTGAAAGGAGGATCACAAAAGAGAAGAATGTCCCCATGCTTCCAAGGGAATTCATGTGGTCGGGCAAAGACGGTGACCCATCCTGTCAGATGACACAATTGGTAAAGGAAAAAATCTAGAAGAGCTAAAAGACTTTGCCCTGGCCTCATAAATAATGCATGAGTAACCAAAACTGACATAGATAAATATAGAGAGAGTGAAATTATTTTGACTAACACAGGTCTCACTTTAACTTGGTTTTAAACACACAACAGGCAATTATAACCAAAACTATATACACAGAGACAGTAATAGTATTAAACAAAAGCAAGACTAGATAAAATACGAAACAAAAGTTAGGCTAGATTGCCTTCTGGCAGTCCCCAGCTGCACCTATAGCTTATAGCCAAACCCAGTTTTGATTACCAATCTTACAAGCTATGTCGAAAATGTGCACTTCATTCTTTCTTAGATGTACAGTTAAAAACAAAAGGGACAAGTGAGGCGCTCACTTCCTTCCACCACACCACTGTAATGATGATTATCCATGCTTTCATGATATTAAAACAGGGAAGTTATACGAGCCACTCCCATTCTCTTCATTAAACCATGAACACAACACCACCCATTCATCTCTTTTTACAAACCTAACAATAAAAAAAAAGATTTAAAAAAATTAAACTAAACTATGATCAAGTAAAAATTATATTCCACAAGTGGGAAAATGATTATTAATATATGAATACATAGATTTACAGAATCCACTTTAATTATAGATCTTAATATTTGTTTACTGTTGCTTAAATTGGTCTTTGTATCATTAAAACTTGTTCCTCAAAGAAAATGTAATCAAAGTTTTTAAAAACATTTCAATTTTACACAGCCTGAATTCTACAACAAAATCCTACATTGAGTATATAAAACTCTGCTATTAGAGCCTACACTAATCCTTTGTGAGTTATTTTGAGTTTTAAAAAGAAGCTTTTTAAAAAAGTTAATATGTGCATTACAGGAAACATGCATCATGTGTTCAAAGTTTTGTGTATTAACTATGCTTCTAAGTGTATACTTCTAGACTTTTTTGTAGATTATTATATTCATAAAGAAAGAAAATAAAGATATAAAACATTTTTCTTTCTTTCTTTCTTTAACTTAGCATCACAGAAAGCTAATAAGCACCAACACCATATATATTCAATATCAGTATATCATTTTTATCATTTAAAAAAATAGTTTTAAAAGTCAGTTTCTTTTCATAAATTTGCCATTGATTTTCTCTTTAGTTATCTTGTCATTAGAACTATCACAAGGCTACTTTATCATAATAAATCTGATCATCATGATGATACTCCTTATCAGCAGTGGTAGAATATATTGTACAAATTACATAGAAATTACAGTAAAATGTATTTGGATGTCTTTTGAAAATACTTTCAAGAATAATTTTGAAATGCATTGTATTGCTGTATAGTTTAAGTGCCCCAGAATATATTATACCTTTGTTTTAGAAAAAAGTTCTAAACAGAATTAAATTGCAATTAATTATTCAGCAGTTGCCTTTCTGTTCTATGGATTATCCTAGTCTTTTGCTTTTTTGTCATTAATTCAAGGCTCATTAGGTAGTCCTTCATTGTGAATGAAGAAAGAATGAGGAATGAAGCTCAAAGTAGCCTTGGAGGCATTTTGGTGTAGGTGAAGGCAAAACTATCAGCCAAGAGGAAATTAGAAATTATCTAAGGAAAAGGTATGTAATACATCAGAGACCTTATAAGTAGTTGTTTTATGGTATAAATTAAAGAAAACATATCCAAATATCTTGTCAGAGGCTCAGTATATTACTTTTCTATTACTGTCTTGATGAATCACCAAAGAGAGACTTAAAACAACACAAATTTATTATCTTATAGTTCTGTATATCAGAAGTCTTTATATGGGTCTCATCAAGCTAAAATCAAGGTAAAAGCAGATATGCAATTGTTTCTAGATCCTGTAATGAAGAATGTGTTTTCTTGTGGGTGTTTTTTTTATTTTAAAGAGGATAAAACAGAATAAAGCCAATCAAAACAAACCAGTGTAAGAGATACAAGACTTCAAAACATTATGAAATCAGTGATAGTTACCATAATGCCTTCTGTTGTCTTCTAAATAGCTGCAGCTAACTTCAGACATAGTAAAAATCAAAACAAAACAATGAATTCAATACAGGACTTCAAAACAAGCCAATAGTAAGTCCAAACTTACTACCATAATATATCTTGCTATCTTTGAAATAACTGTTTCTGCCATTGGATTTGACATAATCAAACAAAACAAAAGAGAATAAAACCCAACCCAACAAAACAATGGAAATGAGATAGGACTTCCAAAACAAGACCATAGGGAATCAACAATGGCTGCAACCCTCGGGAGGTGATCCCCCCTATATGTCGCATTGCATACTGCTATCCTCTGAACCTATGATCAGACCACTGGCCCTCGACCTGCAATGTTAGTGAAACAACAAAGCACCACAGGCATCCAATTGCATTTTACCTCCATAGCTATCATCACACCCTGTGTTTCTCAGGATAAGCCAGTTGCTTACAGTGGTGGTGGGGGTGGGAGGGATTGGCACTTCTTGTCAGCCTGTGTGCCAGAAGGGGATATGGTCTGTCTGTTTCAGCCCAGTGGTGGCCCGTGCACAGCACTGGTTCCCAGACTGGGTCCACCTGCTGGTGAAGCTCTGCTCTCTCCAGCCCTGGCCCACGAATCCCTTGTGTGTTTTGCTTGCAACGTTTTCCCCATTTTCCTAGGCTCAACCTTCCCCCACCTTCAAAACCAACTATAAAGCAGCATCTCTCTGATCCTTCTTTCCTTCCACATCTCTCTGTCTAACTACAGCTGGAAAATATATTGGTTACTTTTCTCTCCTTGCGGAGACAAATTACCTGACACCCAAAGTGAAGGAAGGAAAGGTTTATTTAGCTCACAGTCTGTGGAGGTTTCAGTCCATACTCAGCTGGCTCTAAGGCAGGGTGGTGTGGTAGAGGAGCAACAACAACAAAAAGCCAAGAGCAAAAGGGAGAGCGAGAGACCACGCTTCTTTCCATCCCTTACTTGTTAGCAGGTTACCTGCCCCAGGGCAATTATAGCACTCATACTCATAATCCCAACATTGGACCATGAATCATTCACAAACTCTAGAACCCTGACCCATGACTGCATGAGGCTTTGCCGGGACATCAGACACAAACCATAACAATGTTCTCAACTGTTAAGGCATCTGTGTTTGTGTTAAAATTTGTCCATCTCTCCATCTCAAGGTCTGTACTTTGAATTACATTTGCAGAGTTCCTTTTTCCACATAAAGTAATATATTCGTTGATTTCATGGGCTTAAACTGTGAAAATCATTGAGAGGTGGTCTGCCTACCAGATTCAGTGAAACCCTAAATTTTATCCAGTTCTTTTTATTTTTTAGTTAAAATAGTAGCAGTATCAAAAAGTAAATTTTAAGTGATTATCATTATTCAGATAGCAATGTAATCAAATAATTCTCACAAACACTCGAGGTAGGCATTGTTATTGTCACCATGTTACAGAAAGAGAGGGAGAAGAGTGACTTTGATCAAATGACATAGTACAATGGCAGAGTCAATGCTCTACTTCAGGTTTCTCCTGACTCCAGAGTCTACCCTTGAGCCTCTGATGCTTCACAAGTAAGATGTCCTGAGATATTTAGGCTTAGACTGAAAGAGACTTAATAAATGGAGGATACTGGGAAGAAGGAAAGAAGTAACCTAAAGCAGTGGTTCTCAAACCTTAGACTATATTAGAACCAGCAGGGGTTCTTGATAAAATGGAGATGGCTGGGTTGTACTACACACACACACGCACACACACACAGCTTGCTTTTCTTTTTCTTATTCTTTTTTTTTTTTTTTTTTTTTGCTACTGGGGATTGAACTTACAACCTCACACACACTACTTTCTGATTTACCATATTTGAGTAGAAAATGAGTATTTGCATTTTAGTAAAATGTTGCCACTGTAGGACTACACTTAGAGAGCTATCAACCTAGAGCTGGGGCAGAGGTCTTCCATAAATGTCCTTGGTAGAAAGTAAATCTGAAGGAAGGGAATGAATGTAAAGAAAGAAGAGAGGAAGAAGAAAGAAGGAAAAGAGAAAGTAAGGAATGAGAGAGTTTAAAAATTGCATAGAAAAATTGGAGAATAATATTCACAAACAAGTCTAATCTCTATGAAGTAGAACAACTTGAGCAGTACTTACATATATCACCATAGTTACAAAAAGATTGTTGAGGATATCAATTTCTCTCTCTCTTTTTGAATCACCTGTTTTTTTGTGCTGGAAGCTTGATGGTCCCAAGTATGGACATCTTGAATGTTGAGAAGTGGTGCAACCTTTAAATGGTGGGGCTTAGTGTGCACGTGTCTGAGAAAGAGATGGGGTGGAAGTGGTGAGGAGAGGAGAGGAGAAAGAATAGAAGAGAAGAGAAAAGGAGGGGAGTGGAGGAGAGGAGAGCAGAGGAGACGAGAGGAGAGGAGAGTGAAAGGGAGGGGAGGGGATGGAAGGGTAGGGGAAGAAAGGAAAAAATTAGGTTACTGAAGCTGAGCCCTCAGAAGTGATTAGTATAATTTTTACAGGACAAGAACATTTCTCACAAAAAATGGTTTGTTATAAAGGATCCTGACACCTTCCCTGAATCTCCTGCACATGGTCTATTCCTTTTCCATATCTTAGCCATGTGATGGGGTTCTGGATCCTTGCCAGGATGCTGGCACTTTGCCTTTTGAATACTCCAGTCACCAGAATCAGGAGCCAAATATGTTTCTTTATATATTATCCACCATCAGGTATTTTGTTATAGCAACAGAAAATAGAATAAGGCATCTGTTTTTAGCCTTTCCTGCATCTAACCCTGTAAATGGCTTTAATCTTCTACATTGTCCTGATTTTTATGTCAGCAGGTAAGTGGAAGGCTGGTGCCTTTTTGTTTGTTTGTTTGTTTTTGATTTTTGGGTTTTTTTGCAATTATTTTGAAAAAAAAATGTAGACCACGTTGGGGGTATAAATAAAGAGTAAAATCTGGCTTTTGTCTCATTATTTTATTAGTTTAGCTTGTGCATAAAATATATTCTATTTGAATACCATGAAGATTATACTACCCCTTCCTGAAGAACTTCATTTTGGAACAAGTTCTTGATGTGCTGTTTCTCATGTTTCTCTCTAAAGTTCCCTGGCAAGGCATGTGCTAACAGCCTGGCTCCACTGAGCATCTGGCTGGCACCAAACAATCCTGGGAGAGAGAAGGGCCTGCTTTTCATCATCCTTTCAGAAAGGATTGCAACTCTCTGGAGCTTGGCAGAAAATCACAACTTTGCTTCATCGTTGTGTAACATTGGCACCCCTTTTGATAGTCTATTTATTGAGATTGCTGAAACGCTTTTTATGACACCAAGTATGGTCATCTGACCATCAGATAATCAAAAGAACCTGTGTAACATCTGGAGTGAAATGTGTGGCATGCCTTGGAATTGAGGCAAAGAGTGAAAGTGAGACGAGGCAGATGTAACAGCTACAGCTTATTCATTGCATTTCTAGATGTCAGCAATGTTGAAATATGTAGCTTGAAGCAAATGTAGATCAGCAAAGTCCTGGAATAGAAATAACAGTCTATTTCCTAGCATGATTCATTCAAAGAGGCTATTTATTGCATGCATAGTTTCAAGATCACGTGTCTATATTCTTCTATGATTTTTCATACATAAATATATTTTATTGCTCCTAAAATTAGCCTGACATTCACTCAAAAAGTGGAAGGAGGCATTCATTTAAAGGCATGAAATGCTAAAATTATCCTAGTAACAATTGATGACTTTTACATGAGGTCATCAAAGGATATGTAATGGTTGATTCTTGGTTTGAATCAGAATTTAAGTGACACACAACTCTCTCCAGTTCAAAGCTTCACTGGGGAGTATGAATGTGTTAAGTATATCTTTCAGCCACATATGCAGGTAAGCACAGTGCTTTTGGCTCTACCCTGGAAGCTTTCCTTTTTTGTTTCTTTGGCATAAAGCTGCCCAGGCATTCTCTGGATTCTGTCCTTTGTGATATGTACAGAACATGTAGTACTTAAGACTCAACTTTATTTCTGTAGCGTTGGATAAAAATTTAAACCAATTTACAGGTCATTGGTTTGCAGGTTAAACTTCTCAGTGACTAGGCAGAAATCACACCATGAGGTTTAGATGTTTCCTAGGCTAGGATATAAAACATTGTACATTTCCAACCTGTATATGGAACCCCTAGGAAGTAATCAAATCAGTTCTTCCTAGTGATATGTAAATCCATCCTACATTTCTTTGACCAGTTCTGCCTATCTTGCCAGTCATGTTATCTCCTTCCATTCAGGAAGAGTCCCAGCAATCTATTTGGGATGTTTATATTGGAAGGCTGTATCCTGTCCTCTGGCCCCTCCTTGCTCATGATTCTACAGTTTATCATTGCAAACAATAGTACATTCTAATGACTCCCGGATGCAGTTTACCTTCATAAACAAGCAATGGGTATAAAAAACAGATATTGCCTTCCATCTGCAATCTCCTCTCTGAGGATCCACAGCATTTTAAAATTACATTCTAAACAGGGGAAACAAGTATGATGGGGAAAACACAGGAATGAGAGTTACCTAGGTAAAAGTAAATTTAAAATAAAATTCAGTTTTATTAGCTACATCTCTGGAAAGCAATTCATGAGTACTGAAGAAAATAACTTGTTTCAGTGTTTCACTGAGGTCACAAAAAGCATATAGGATTTGATGAGACCTTCTCTTGGGGTTGACGAAGTAGATTATTATTAGTCTTTTCTAGTTTAAGTCATTTTATATAAGCTGAGTAACCATTTTAAGATTCGGGTGTTAAGATTGCTAAATTTACATTGAACTTTAGAGTTCTATACATCAAATACATTCTTCAAAATAACTCTTACGCTAACATTATTACATTCTAGTTTTATAGACAAAGATGTGGCACACCTAGGATCAAACAATTGGTAACAGAGCTGTCCTAAATCAAATAAATACTTGCTTCACTTCACCGCCAGTTCCAAATACTACCTCCAAAGCTTCCTGTAATAACCATCTGGGTATTACAGGCAACTGAGTTAGTTAGAAGTATTATAGGCAGTCAGACAGGGTTAGGCCCTCAAAGGAACTGTACAGAGGACCAGATGTCTTGTGACCTTGGAAGAGACACATACCTCTTGCTGCCAGCCAGATCTCAAGACAGATGACAAAACAAATGCAACCACACCCTAAATATAAACATTAGGGATTAGGTATGGATCATCTTGAGAAGCCAGGAATTACCATCCCAACTCCCTACAGAAAGTCACTGATCCATAACAATGCTCATTTACTACATGACTCACTTCCCCATTTGTCCCTGATTTGGTCAATTTTACCTAGACAATTAATCTTATTGGTTGATCACAGTTCTGTCCCACCTCAAACCCGTCTACCTTGTGAGTTCCCAGTTTTCCCCATCACAGTTTTATTCTATAAAAGTCACTAGAAAAGATAATCTTTGCCAACCCACTCAGGACCCCTTCTGTCTCTCTCTCAGACAGAAGCTTTCTTTCTCTCAATAAATGTTTCTGTCTTTAACCTCCATTGTTCCTAAAATTCATTCTTCGATTTTAGAAAACACGAACTCGCGTCGGACATACAGTAGGTTGGGAGTTTCATTCCCCTATGTCATTTGGATGTCTTCCACTGAGATCATTCCCCCATTTTGAGAATTTGAAAAAAAATATCAGTGCTTAGGTTCCAACCTAAAACAATTAAATTCTCTGATGTTGGGGTCCAAGAATTAATATTTTCCAGAAATTACCTGGAAGACACTTATGTGCAGTCAAAGGTGGATTTCATAGCACTAACCTGAATGGCTTCCTTTATCAGAGCTCATATTGGAGCGAAGATTATTTCATTAATTTTATGTTATGTGCCATAGGAAAATAAGCTAAAAACAACAGGAAGCATGGCATTTACTGTCTTTCATTCTCCTTCAGCAAGTTTTTAAAATATGCTTTTGGAACCAAATATACAATGAAAACAAGGGAATGTTTATTACTGGTAATGAAAAGAATCCTTCATACAGCAAGCAAAAAGCAGTTTCAAACTGGTGGCCTTTCCTGAGTATTCTAGTTTCACTATTCTTCCTCTTAAGCCTATTATTGCTGTTGGCATTTGCCTTTGGCATGCCCTAACAAAAGAAAGAACTCATGTTGACTCAAGTGACTACTGGAAAGATAGTCCTAATCAAATTTCCACAAGCACTTCTTCTCTAGGTCAGTTTCTAACAAACTCGGAACTTCTATTCAAAATGGAGCTGTTACTATATTAATGGTCATTCCTAGTGAAACAGAATTTTTGTGAATAAGTCTATACATTTACTGTATGCACACATCTGTTTTTAAATGACCATCTTTCTGAGTCTTAGTCTGAGTCTTAGGCACATCTCCTAAAATAGAAGATGGACTGGATGATATTGTCTTGTTTAGCATAATGCTAGATTTAAAAACCAGATATGGAGAAAGAAGGAATACAATAAATTTAACGACCACTTCTTTAGTGGTTCAAACCTATATATGCTTGGTAAATGGAATAACATAATTTCACATAAAGTGACCCTGGTAAAAAAGTCAAGTTTCTGAAAGAGTGCTCTGGTTGGTAAGAATAGAGAAAAGACAGACAGAAAATGGCAAAATAAGGGAAGCCTCCTATTGTGTTTTCATATGGCTACTCAAATTCAGGACTTCGATGAAGTATGATAGGACCTGAAATGCTTCTTCTATGGATGGAGCTTTGGAAGCAAACCCTGTGCATTCACCTACTCCTTCCTTCATGCAGCAAGTATTACTGAGTGTCTGCTATGTGTCAGTCAGTTTTTGGTGACAGAAATAGAGCAGCAAACAAAATAAACAGAATGCCCTGCAGGGTGGAAGCTCTGGGCAGCTTGATGAGGCAGGTGTTATTTTCACTCTTCAGTCTGCCTCCATCAGTTCCCAAGCAGCACTGGCCCTCAAAGATTTTGTTAGAAGACTGCATTAAATATAAAGATAACACATTTATTCAACTACAAAGGAGTTACAAAGTCCAAATTGTTAAATAGTCTCAGATTACTGAATTAAACCAATAAAATATATTTTGACCAGCACGTTGCAAGGCTGAGGCAGGACAATCATAAATTCAAGCTTTGGGAGATCCCGTTTCAAAATAAAACTAGGGATGTTGTTCAGTGTGAAGGACCTAGGTTCAACTCCCAGTACCAGAAAAAAAAAATCTTTCCAAGTCTGGTGTGGTGTCACATGCTTGTAATCCCAGCACTTGAGGAGGTTGAGACAGGAGGATCATCGTGAGTTAGAGGCCATCCTGGGCTACATAAGTGAGATCAAGGCCAGCCTACACTACACAGTGAGACCCTGTCTCAAACAAAACAAAACAAAATAAAGCAAAGCATCCTTCCACAATGACAGTGTTCTAAATCTGAGCATTCAGTTCTGAGAAAAAAAAAATTAGTTAAGGAGGTAAATAAATAAGTAAGCAAACCTGTTTCTCTGCACACACATCAGTAACTTTGCAACTTTGCTACATTAGAGGATATTACAGGGAATATAGCAAAACATTAGAACACCTGGGAATTGGGAATATCTGAAATAGTGCTGTTATTAATCATTGTTAACGCCAGTAACCCCAAGATACTTTGGAGTCAGGACCCTCAAGAAACAAAACATCCAGAAAACTAATATACTCTTGTTGTTTATTTGTGCTGGCATGTGTCTATTTTATTTTATTTTATTTTATTTATTTTATTTTATAGAGAATAAAACCAGGGAAAATAAAACAGAACAAAATCAATCAAAACAAACCAGTACAAGTGACACAGGACTTCAAAACAATACAAAATCAACAATGATTAACACAATGCCTCTTGTCTTCAAAGTAGATATAGATACCTTCAGACATAGTATAAATAAAACAAAACAAGAGAATAGAACCAATAAAAATAAAACAATGAATGCAATAAAGGACTTCAAAACAAGACAATAGTAAATCCAAAATGCCATAATACATCTTGCTATCTTTGAAATATCTACCCATGCCGTCAGATATAACAAAATCAAAACAAAACAGAATAAAACCCAACCCAACAAAACAATGAAAATGATACAGGACTTCAAGACAAGACAATAGGGAATTAGCAATGGCTACCACATTCATAAGGAGATCCCCCATAGATGCCACACTGCATACCCTGATCCTCTGACTAGATGATCAGACCACCGGCCCTAGACCTGCAAAGTCAGAGAAACACCAAACACCGTAAGCATCAAATTGCATTTCACTTCAATAGCTATCATTTTAGCCTATGTTTCTCCAGATAGCTGGTTGCTTACAGTGGGTGGGGTTGGAGTTTGCTCTTCTTGTTTCCCAGCCCATGCACAGGAAGGGGCTGCAGACTGACTGTCCCCCTGGCATCAGCAGTCCATGCGTGGTGCTGGTTCACAGGGAGGGCTTGCTTCTTGTTGACTTCTTGTTCTCTTCCCCCGCAGTCCGCAAATGGCACTGACTCACAGGAAAAGGCTAGGATCTGGCTGTCCCACAGCAGCAGTGGCCCACGCATGGCACTAATTCACAGGGAGGGCTTGCTTCTTAGTGACTTCTTATTCTCTTTGGCATGTTTTTAAATAACCATTTAGGCTAAGAACTGCAACTGTAACCCTAATTATCTAGATCAACTTCTAAGGAGAAAAAGCAGAATAGGCAAGCTGCTTTCGTAATTGAAATTAGAGAATGCCAAACTCAAAGGAGTTTATGTATATTTATGTATATTCCAAATCACTGAAACAGCTGTAATAAAATACTGCCTATTTAAAAATAAAAGTCTTGTGATTATGTGGGACTCTTATAAAATATGAATAACAAGTGTTCAAATATTCTACCATCTGAGTAACTATGAGCCACATATTAAGTTTTTGCCCTTTGTTGACCTGCATTTAGTATTTGATCTTGTCTTGTTTGTGTGTCTCTCTCCCACACTCCATTCTATTTTTCTGCAGCATCTCTTAATAATATTAACAATTCTATAATCAAGGTGTTACAAACAAATCGATATATCAGTTCTAAGAGCTGTGAAAGAATATAATAATCTCTAAATTCTGGGATGACAGAAAGATCATTTATGGACCCCACATTTGCCCATTTATTGTCCATCATGTAGCTCTAGTCCTTGACATATTTCCATAATTCAGCTGGGATACTCAGTAGAACCAATCACCGCTACTTAGTTTTCTACAAATATATTCAAGAAAGAACAGAAAGAACTGGTGTAAGGCATACAATTCAGTGGTAACAATGATGAAAGTAAGCAATTCTCCTCTAAGGAAAGATCATCTATGCTTGGTTCATTAATTAGTTAAAGACCTTATATCAGCACAAAATGCCTTTAGCTGCTATTTAGCATGCAAATAAGCACTAACCCACTGGCCTAAGTTTTAAAAGAAATGACATTAGGCTTAAAAGGCATGCTGGAGGCAAGAATATTTTAATAAAAATTAAAATAATTCTCAAAACACTGTTAATATTTGCTTTGTGATATTTTCCTTTTGAATCCTGAGGATTCATTTTAAGTGTTGACTCTATTACTCATATTTAGCATTGAGGACCATGCAATGAATTCTTTAAGTATTAACAATTATAATGGAATGCAATGCTTCTAAAGAAGACCTGCTACTTTTCTATTAGAAAGTCTGTGAAACATTTTGTGTGGTGCATAAAGTTAGGGCTTTACACAATGGAAGGCTTGGGTTTTTTGGTTTTTTGGTTTTTTGGTTTTTTCTTTCTTTTTTTTTTTTTTTTTGTACCAGGGTCACCTCACACTTACCAGGCAAGCTCGAGCTACTGAGCTACATTCTTGCCCCCACAACAGGCAGTTTTACAAAGATATAAAATCACGGCAAAGATTAATCCATTTGGAACTGTGACTGGAGTTGATGCTCCAGTATCAACTCTGTATCTCAAAACCAGTGATCACCATTTTATTTTTCAGAATACACTATGAGATGTCAGAAATTAATCCAAGGATCTCAGTGATTTTGCTCAGCCAGACCTGATTTCTCATTCAGCCTGTATTTCTAATGCAGATGGGCAAGAATCTCTTCACACTGCTTCACAGGAGTTCCCGCTGAGGCAGGCTCTGTACCTCTGGAGCACATCTCCTTCTGAGGTACAGAACATTGCCACCAGCTTGTGAGTGCTTTATCCTGGAAGTGAGAGTTAAACTTTCTCTGAGCTCTTTGACCTCACTATTCCTCATCTGACTACCTCACAGGAAGGAACAGAGGGCCAGGATGCAACAGATGGAGAACATCACCAGAGAGCTGTGGAAGATGTTACCCAGACCCACATGGCCTGCTTTACTACAACAAACTCTACTCAAGTTTCAGATCATCAAAATGTTTTGTCAGAAGAAAAATCAGAAAAACATGTAGACACTTTCAAAAGAGTGATGTAAGAAAAATGAGAGTGTGAGTATGATTCGCTAACCACTTTCATGTGATATTCAAAATGTCATCTCCATTGAATTCTACTTAATTACTTCTAGATCAAATTTTGTTTGTTTGTTTGTTTGTTGCAGGCTCTTAAACCACTGAGCCAAACTCCTGGCCCTGTTTTTTTGGAGGCAGGGTCGCACTATGTAGCTCAGGCTGGCCTTGCACTCCCATTGTAGCCCAAGCCAGCCTCGAACTCACAACGCTCCACCTACCTCAGCCTCCCGAGTGTTGGGATTAAAGGCGTGAGCCACCATGCCTGGCTTAGATCTAAATTTTTAAATTGCCTTTCTAGACTACTTCTCTATCTTCTTTTATTTTTATTTTCTTTAACTAAGGGGCCTTTCTTGATATTTGTTGTACCAAATGCCCTCCTCATGAAATAGTAATACTATGACTATATTTGATATCTGTTTGTATACTGTTTTTCTGTGTATCCACAAAAAGTGTAAAATGTCCCCTCAAAAACAAATTTTCCTTCTCTTGGAGATGATATCGCACCTCCCTTTGAAAATTATGATGTATTTTTAGTTGAATGAAAAGTATAAAACTGATATACTATCTATGCAGCAGATGTATGCACGTTGAATATCCCAACATATTTTTACATGTATCTTTTTTTATAAGCCACACTTGCTTTCCCTATTGCTTTTCCAGTATCAAGAAGGTTACTCTAGAGAAACACACATGCTTTTCTAATTTCTTATTTTTACTATTTCTTATTTTTACTATTTACTGAGATTTTCTTAAAAATAAGAAAATGAAGCCGGGCGTGGTGGCGCACTCCTTTATTCCCAGCATTTGGGAGGCTGAGGTAGGAGGAGCGTTGTGAGTTTGAGGCTGGCTTGGGCTATAACCTGAGCAAGGCGGACCTGATCTACATAGTGTGACCCTGCCTCAAAAAAAATAGGGCCAGGAGTTTGGCTCAGTAGCTTAAGCACCTGCCTGGCAGGTGTGAAGTTATGAGTTCCACCTCCAGTACTGAAGGAAAAAAAAAAAAAAAAAGGATATGAATCTGCCATTTTCTCCTTAATATCTGCAAAATATCTTCAACAATAGAAGGTGTGAAGGGCCAGAAATTCACATTTGCTTTCTTACTCTTTTTCTTGTTAGCTCATGGCATAAAAATATCCATACTTCAGATTCATTTCAGCTGTCTTTGTAAATAAGTGTTAGAAAATATAAACTGAGGATTTTGAAAGGTGTCATGGGGCAATTGTGATCCTGCTTTGGAAGGATACTAAAAACATAAAATGTTAGGAGTTCATATATGAAAGGTAGAATCAGAAGTCTCTCCAATAAAGGGCAAGAGTGTCATGTGCAGATCATCTCCCTGAAAAGTTTTCTTCTCAGCCTCCTTGATCATCTTCACTCACCTCAACATGCGATTAAGTAGGAGACACTAGAAATTGTTGTAATTAGGGATCTTAGGACGATCTCTTGGAATAGCGTTTAGATTTAATAATGGATATTGGTCCCACTCATATGGTATATTCCACAAGAAAAATAATAAGCCCCTAAGCGTGTGCCAAGCAGCTATCTTAGGAACCAGGTGGTGAAACCTCTAGAGTTGGAATGGGACTCTCACTGACAGAGGAACAGCAGATTTCCAATTCTCTGCCCAGCCTACCCAGACTACCTCCTCCTATGTGAGCAGCGAAATTTGAGCTGCTTTGAGTGAATATTAAATAATGAATGCAATTCAGCATATCGTGAGTGTATCAAAAATATGGAATGTCAGGCTTTACAAATAGTATCCTATTTTATTGAAGTTCTTAACACCTGCTCTTGCCCTGAAAACTTTTTTTCCTCGCAAGTCTCCTACCCTTTTCATTTTATCTATTCATCAAGACAGATGCTCAGGGCATGGGTCATTCATGATTCTACATTGTATTTCTTTCACTTAGAAAGAAGTCTGTGAAACAGAGCAGTGCAGGTGCAGAGTGCCAGAAAATTGGGGTTTGGACATGAAGCACACATGCATTTAATGATTTACCCAGAATTGGTAAGGCACTGCCTTGATTTTAAGACCAATGGTTAAGTGATTGTTGCAGATACTCTTTACAAAGTTCATGTTTTGCTGGGAGACAAACCAAGTTTAGTAATGTAATTAAATAGAAATTAAATTGGGGAAAATGCATAATCATATTCTTATTAATATGTTAACTTTTTAAAGATTATTTGCATATTGCAGGCATTGAGCAAGATAACTAAGGCAAGTTAATTAGATTTCAAGTGAATTGCCACCATGTTAATTCATATTTTATAAGAATGGTAATTAAAATCCAACATGTTATAGTGACAGTGTGGTATTTTATTATATCCCATACTAACATTTCAGTCTAAGTAATTTTAAAACATCAGCTTAATGGATTAGTAAAAGTGTAATAGTGTAACTGCACATTTATTGTAGCAGAATCCAGATTATGAAGTGAACTTTTATTATTTTTAAAGTCATTCACAGCACAATTTTAATGATAAAATACTTACACTCCATCAAGGTTCTTTTGTATTCACTTCATGTCGCAAATGACTTTCTGTACATGTATCTAAAAATACAGTTTTAATATTCATTTCTGTAGCCTATTTTATTT